>RJWJ010034825.1:0-17020 GCA_004363605.1 Indri indri | reverse complement strand
GGGAGGAGGTGAAAGGGGCAAAAGGGGTTAGGAAATGAGTTGAAGTATATTCTAGAAATTAAGAATGACATAAATAATTGCAGACAAAAGGGAATAAAACACTCACGTTAGGGAATTTGGGTTTCAAAATAACTCAATACTATCTATGGTGTTATAGGATAATCCGTGGAAAGGTAGCTCTTCCAACTCAAGTAACAAAGAAAAAATTAAGCTTTGATCAGTTCAGAGGAAACCATATGGCAAATGGGAAAACATTAAGGACAGATCAGAAAGAAAGAATTAAGTTTGCGAGGGTGTAATAACACAGCACCCTTGGAAGACACAGCAAAATAAACCCAAATACCCTATATGCGCCTGGAAGGTGCTCCGCTGTGGTCCTCAGTCAAGCATGTCACCGGGCCTGCCACCTGGGGGATGAGCTCGTCAGCCTTGGATGAAGCATGTGATCAGGCAGAAGAGAAAGAAAACAAATGCAGACTTGGGGTGCAAGGTCTCATTCATTCAAGCCAGGGAATGAAATGTTGTGAATTATCAGGTTGTTATTCTTTAAAAGTGGGTAAGGAGACAACATAGAACACCAGGAGGCATGAAGAATGAGGCTTTGAGAAGTCCTGTCACCCTGTGAGCAGGTCATTCTGTATGTGGTGCCCAGACCCGGTGTCCAGAACCGCATTTCAGAAGCGAGCCTCAGAGGGAAGTCCGTTCCTCCTGAGACGTTATGTAACGTTGCAATCAGGAAGGGACAGAAAAATTTCAGAGATAATGAAGCAAAACTAACCCACAGTATTAATACTTCTGCATTCAGTTTAGGAACGAACTATGTAACAATCATAAAACATAACTTTGTATCATTTAAGACATTTGAAACATCTATGGGATTTCAGCATATTAGAGCATGTGACATATTGGCCTCAGGTTTAAATTTGAAATTTTTAGTTGATTCTAGACTTGTGGTTTTAATTTGAAAGGAATAAGAGGGTTTCAGTTTGTAAAGAATGCTTGAAGTTTAAGAGAACTTGATTTATTTATATTTATTATCTTTATAAGAGTGGGGTAAGTGATTGAAAGGAATTTGTGTGTGGGGTTTGTAAGTCTGTCATAGTATTAGGCATATGAAGTGTTATAGATATATTAAATTTTGAAAATACTTTAAAAATGCTTATCTCATTTGTTCAATTTGTGAGTTAAACAGATTTTAAGAAACAAATGCAAGTGATCATTTTTATTTTATACTAAAATTACTAAGTTTATTAGTTAAAACAAAATTTGTCATTTTAACTTAACAGCTAAGGAAGAAATTAATTTTCAACTGTAAAAATTGGGCATTTCTTTAAATTAAAATTATCTTAAATAGTCTTTTCTGAGACAAAAATCTTTACTAAAATGTTCTTTTAAAAAATTGTAACTATTGTACAATGAACTCAGAAAGTTGTCACATTTTGCTTTGAAACATAATTAAAGTTTTTTGGTTTTTTCATTTAACCATTTGAAGGGAGAAAAAATGACCCCAATATCACAGCTAATTTTAGAGTCCCTACTGTATTGATACAACCTTTTTAGTATAGCAACAAGCTTGCAACCATTCGGCATACATTCACTAATAATAATATGACAACTTTAGCATTTTGGTTTTTTAAAACATGTTCATTGGCCTGTCTAATCAAGGTTTTCTACATAGCAACCAGAAGCTATTTACAGTCTGGCTCTTCTTTATGTCTGCTTGAAATCTGAAGACATATACACCTTACTATCATCATTGTGAAGTGTCCTTGGACTTAACAGCTAAGAGTATTCTATGTCTAGGTGGGTTTTTTCCCCTTGGGGCTGGATAAAAAAAGCAGTGGCTTCAAAAGCTAAAAGCTCTTTAACATGAAAAGGGCCCAGCACCATGTCTAGCACATAGTAGGTGCTCAACATGCCCGGGTTCCCCTATTCTCAGCCCCCTAACATCAAGCCTTGATTGCCTTCTTCCTCTAAGAGAAAAAAAAGTAGGAGCCCAGTCTGGGAGTCAGGATGCCCTTCGAGGATTTCAGACAGTGTTTCTGGGATTCAGAAGATGTGGCTGCTCTAGGGACTCGGGCATAATTTCCCTTCCCTGGTCACACTCGGCCCCTGGAGGGCCCATTCCAGGCAAAGAGGGAACAATTTTCTCAGCACAGACTCATGCCCTTTGTTCAAGTTCCTCCCCTCTTGGTTTGACTTGTGCTCTCTCTCCAGGTCCTCATTTGGGGACTCTGTGGGTCCTGTAGAGCACCCCAAGCTCTAGTTCAGGGTCCTTATCCTGATCCCTATACCCAGGGGACCATGGTTGTGCTTCAGGGGTAGTTTTAGAATTTGTGTGACAAGTTTGGAGTAAACATAATATTGTCATTTTACAGAGAAGGAGAGGACCACAGTTTCTATCCTATTCTCTGAGAGTCCCACTGCCAGAGAAGTTAAGATCAGCCACTCTGGATACTTCCCAGCCCCTCCCCATTGCCAGACACACTGACTCTGTTTCCTGGGACCCCGTGAGCTGACTCTGCAGGCAAGTGGATACACGAACCCAGTGATGGAAGCAGATGGCTACAGGAACCTCAGGGCTGCTCTTCAGGAGCCAGCACAGACCTCACACAACAGAGTCATCAGCGCAGCACGTCAGACACACTGATCAAGACATTGAAGGTGTTTTAAGATTGCAGATCAAGTATTTAAATACAGCAGAATAGTTATTTAATGTTGACAAGACCACACAGAAGGCACACAAGTGGTCATTGAATGGGTGTGTCTTCGATAGCTCTCCACTGAGGACTAAAGTCTTTCACCGACGCATTGCTCACATCCGTCCCCTGACCCCATGCACCAGCCCCAGCAGGAATGCAGAGCTTCCATCTCCCCACCCACTGGCCATGAGCAGAACCTGCAGCTTCAGGGTATGGAGAGGACTCTGTGGCCAGCAAGGGTCACAGATGGGACTTCATGCAATCATACTGCCTCTCTAAGATGACCAACTGTCTCAGTTTTAGCACTGAAAGTCCTGCATCCTAGAAAACCTCTCAGTCCTTATAAACTGGGATGGTTGGTTGCCCTACATAAGAAAAGTCCCAAATTTCCTTCTTCTGGGAAGTATTTAGAGCTCCATCCTAAGCCAAAGCAACAAAGGAATGGCCCAGAAGTCTTTTAAAGATGCATCATTTGCACACATATAGGAAAACCTTTTGTGTGGAGATTTGTTCTTTCATGCAAAAGAACAGTGTCCCTCTGCCAGACAGGCCACAGCAATGCCTTGCTAAATGGCAGATGTGGCTGTCTGGTGGGAGGTCGTTTTTGACTCAAGCAGCACTCGACTTCAAATCAGAGTTAAATAAAAAGTTATTTCCTCTCAGGTATTTTCCCTATAGGTTTCCCATAACAGCCTCCTATTAGCCTAAACACATTTCCCATCAGAGGACTATCCTGACTTAGCCTGGCAGACTGCATTTTAAAGGATGCTAATGCCGCTACAGTCACTGGGCAACATTGTTCCATTTGTAGACTACCTTGTTTTGGAGCCACGTGGTCTTCTCTTCAGCATCCTCCTGGGACCTTCTTGGGGGGCTGGGAGAGGCTTGATGGGCTCATTAATCCCCAGCTCTGCCAGATGAAGAGAACTGTAGGGGGTGGGGAAGATAGAACACCTGTCCCCTAGACCAGCGGTCCCCAAACTTTTTGGCACCAGGGACCAGTTTCATGGAAGACAATTTTTCCACAGACGGCCGGTGCGGGGGGTGGGGGATAGTTTTGGGATGATTCAAGCACATGACATTTGCTATGCACTTTATTTCTATTATTATTACATTGTAATATATAATTAAATAATTATACAACTCACCATAATGCAGAATCAGTGGGAGCCCTGAGCTTGTTTTTCCACAACAATACAGTCCCATCTGCTGGGAGACGGTGACACCCGAAGTGTGTTGCTTATGTCCAGTCTACTCCATAATCTCCTTTCGGTTGCTGTCACCTGCTTCACAGAGATAGGATGTCAGAAATGGAAGCAGGTTTTTCAGTGGTTTTGTGGCAATCTCAGGCTATTCCATGTTGACTTTAATCCAGAACATATGGGGGTTTGAAGTTGTCTCAAACATACTTTTAAGGCCACCATCATTTGCAGTCTTAAGCAGTTGATCCTCTTCTAGCACAAAGTCGATTCACCTGTCTTATTCACAAATGGGTCACAGATCCATTCCTTCCCAGTTCGGGAGTCTTTTGTGGTTGGGAAGTAATGCTCAGACTCTTTTGAAAGCTGAGACAGGTGATCATGCGCCAGCTGGGAGAGAGAAGGCCCTGGCTCAGTCTCTTCCAAAATCTCTGCTAATGTGTGAAACATGTCAAAAATGCCAGTGTTCACTCATCACCCCCATAATTCCAGTTTGGCTTTGAAGGTAGCCATTTTATCTGCCAACTTGAACACAGTTGTCATTCTCCCCTGAAGTGACAGGTTGAGTTCATTGAGCAGGTTGAATATGTCACACAAGTAAGCAAGTTTTTTGACCCAATCAGTGTCACTGAAATGTGCTGCCAGTGGTGACTGTTTTTCTAAAAGAAATCTCTGGGGTGGCTCTCGTAACGTGAAAACTCTGGCCAGCAATCTACCTTTGGAAAGCATCTCACTTCTGTGTGTAAGTGAAGACGTGTGTGTTCTGCATCCATCTCCTCGCAGAGCTGCTCAAACAGATGTGAATTAACAGTGTGTACTTTAATGTGGTTGACAATTTTAATCACATCCTGTAAGACGTCTTTTAGCTCAAGTGACAGCTTTTGGCTAGCCAGCATTTCTCTATGGATGACACAATGCGTAGACTCACATTCAGAAGTGACCTCCTTGACCTGAGTAGTGAAACCAGAAAGCCGTCCAGTCATAGCAGCCGCTCCGTCCGTGCATATACGACACAAAATGACCAGTTCAGTTTTCCTGATATGTACTCATGCAGAGACTTGAATAGTTCTGCAGCTGTGGTGTTGGTTGGCAACAAAAGTGCACATAACATATCCTCGTGCACATCCTCCTGAAAAATATATGGCACAAAAATAAGCATTGTTGCCTTCTTGTCAACATCAGTAGATTCATCAACCTGGATTATGTACCACAGTGACTCATTAATCCTCTCTAGCAATTGTGCCTCAGTATCCTCTGCTATTTCATCAGTTCATCTAGTTACAGTGCTAGCTGAAAAAAGAATATGTGCCACCTTTTGAACTGCAGCTTCTCCTAAAAGTTCACAGCAAATGTCCTCAGCAGCAGGCAGGATCACCTCTTCACAACAGTAAAGGGCTTCCCAGCTTTAGCAATGCGGTAGCCACTAAGCATGATGCTCTCAGTGCAGACACATGTGATGAAGGGGTGACCTTCAATAATTGCTTCTGTTCTTCGTGTTCACGTTTTTTTCTTTTGGAAAACTCCAAAGGCTTGTCTTTCAATGCAGGGTGCTTGGTCTCCACATGGTGAAGCAGCTTTGAAGTTTTCTTGGCTTCGTTAGATAGCTTGTCACCACATATTATACAAATGGGCTTGGAGAATGTCAATCACCTGTTGCAATGAACCTGTAATTTAAGTAGGACTCTTGATATTTCCTTTAAACGCAGCTTTCATTTTGTTGGAAGACTTACAGTCTTCTGCTGTCTCACCACTTTGTCTTTCCCCTTTTTCAAAGAAGCTCTCCAGCAACATTTTTTACTCATCTTTGGTAGGTTTAGCTCGTGGTCTTACCAAAACTGTGAGTGAGACAAGTGCATGGTGCAGGAAAGAGGCGCGGATGGACATGGTAAGTAAAATAACAGCCAGGCTGTGTGAGGACTAAAATAAGCGTTGATTCTGACTTACAGCTGCCACCAGATGCAGCTTAATTGTCACTGATAGGGTTTTGAGTGGGCAAGCAATTGGTTTATTGTGGTCTCTGTGGGGTCAGACCTCTCTGCTAATGATAATCTGTATTTGCAGCCGCTCCCCAGCACTAACATCTCCACCTCAGCTCCACCTCAGATCATCAGGCATTAGATTCTCATAAGGAGCTGCAACCTAGATCCCTCTTCAAGCACAGTTTACAGTAGGGTTCGTGCTCCTATGAGAATCTAACGCTGCTGCTGATCGGACAGGAGGCGGAGCTCAGGCGGTGATGCCAGTGATGGGGAGCAGCTGTAAATACAGATGAAGCTTCACTCACTTGCCTGCCGCTCACCTCCTGCTGTGCGGCCCGTTCCTAACAGGCCCGGGGTTTGGGGCCCACAGCCCTAGACCACTGCTTCCAACCCAGATGATTGTGCCCCCTCCCTGGGGACATTTGGCAATGTTTGGAGACAATGTTGATTATCGGGACTGGCAGTCTTGCTACTGGAATATAGTGGGTAGAAGCCAGGGGTGCTGCCAACACACCCTACCATGCACAGGAGAGCCCCCCCTCCCAACAAAGAATCCAAGGTCAATGTCAGTAAGTCAATGAGGGGACTCTCCGAGGCTGGCCCTACAGCACTCAGGGTACTTTGAAGATAAGGCAGCCAAAGCTTGCACATTTATCACCCCTGAGACACGTTCTCACTATTTCTGAGTAAGAAAAACATCTTCTTTTTAGAGGGAGACAGAAGAGAGTATGAATTAAAAGATTCTAGCCTAGAGAATAAAAAATATCTCCTACCTATCCCAGAAATTAGGAGCAATTAGTACCTAATAAAGGCTGTTGATTATGATGCCAATAATGTTAATGACACCGCTGATGATTTTGCAACTCATCCCTCTGTTGAGTAGCATAGGGCACTATTTTTAGTTTAATATTGAACTCTCTTTGGAATCTTTTGCAAATTCATTTTTTGTAAATCTACTGATACCTCCAAAAACATGTATGTGGATGTTCTTGGAAGCATTACTCACAGTAGTCAAAAAGTGAACACAGTCCAAATACACGTCAGGTGTGGAACTGATAATCAAAATGTGGTCAATCAGCACAATGGAATATTATTTAGTAATAAAAATGACAGGCCAGGCATGGTGGCTCACGCCTGTAATCCCAGCACTCTGGGAGGCCGAGGCAGGAGGATTGCTTAAGCTCAGGAGTTCGAGACCAGCCTGAGCAAGAGCGAGACCCTGTCTCTACTATAAATAGAAAGAAATTAGCCAAACAACTAAAAATAGAAAAAATTAGCCAGGCACAGTGGCGAGTGCCTATAGTCCCAGCTACCCAGGAGGCTGAGGCAGGAGGATTGCTTGAGCCCAGGAGTCAGAGGTTGCTGTGAGCTAGGCTGATGCCACGGCACTCTAGCCTGGGTAACCAAGTAAGACTCTGTGTCAAAAAAAAAAAAAAAAAGGAATGACAACATGAATGAAACTCAAAAATATGGCAAGCGAAAGGAGCCAGACAGAAAAGATCACATATTATATGATTTGATTAATATGAAACATCTTTTAAAAAATGGCAAATATACAGAAAGAGCAGATCATGGTTGCCTCACACTGGGAGAGGGTCCCTAGGGTTGGAGAGGAGATTGACCACAGATGGGCATGAAGGATATTTTTGGAGTAGTGGAAATGTTCTAAAATTGGATGGTGGTGATAAAATTGTACAACTCTGTAAATTTACCGAAAATTATTGAACTGTATACTTAAAACAGGTGAACTTTCATGATATGTAAATTATACCGCAATAAAGCTCTTACCAAAAATTTGTTGGACTTGGAAGGATTTTTTCTGATATTTGGTAGGAAATGTAGAAACACTTAATTGGAAAAAATTACATCTATGTTCTAGCCCTGAGTCTGCCCATAATTAACTGCATTACTGAAGGCAAGGCACTGATTTGCTCCTGGACTCAGTTTCCCCATCCATAAAGTGATGATAGTCCCTGAGGTACTGTTTGTCTCTGACACCATGAGATTTAGTTAACTGACTGCTTGCGTTTCAATAGGAAGAGCAGATGGCTGCAACTTAACTCACAAGCCTGGGTTGTCACTTCACAACGATTAAATCATGCTTGAAGCCACTTTGGTTTATAGAGAACGTAGTGATTGTTCCAACATAAGTAAAGTCCAGGACCACTGGATAGCTGAAGCAATCTCTCCCCAAAAGTCACCCTGCCTGAGGTCAGGAGGGGCTCTCCTTCCAACCAATATCCCACAGGGTCACAGGCAGAGGATGTCTGCCAGAGAAGGGCCAGGGCAGAGTCTCTCATCCACGCTTCCTGCTTCTGGGGCAGGTACGTGCTCGTCCTCAGAGACTCCTCTCCCCTTTCCAAGCCTGGCCACGGTGTCAATTTCCCTGCTCTGGACAGCAGCTTGGACGTGCAGTGTAAACGAGAGCCCGGTACCTCGGCAGGACAGTGACTCCCCTCACCGATGCCTGTTAGATTGTCTCGCCAGTTCACCACATGTCACTGGGTGCGCAGAAAAGCACCGATCTACCCTGTATCACTTTTAGGTCATTAAAACAACGACAAAACAAGGGGCCACCCTAACTGAAAATATTTTCCAAAATAGAATCGCTTTTCCATTCATGAATTCCCACCCGTGTCACACACAGTGTCAGCTCAATAACCAAGTATCAATGACAATCACAGGTCCCCATTTATCTAACAAGATGATCTGCCAAAGAGAATTCCCTTAGGACGGTGAGGAGATCCAGTCATGCTGTGTCGAATTGGGAAGATGAGCTAAGAAAGCCTCCCCTCCCGTACTTTATACCTGGAATCACTAGGCAGAGGGTCCACCCCGGGTAGCAGCTGTTGCCAAGACTGATTACAGAGCATGTTGTGATGAGAACAGTAGACTGCGAGATAAACAGCAGTCCAGAAGTACTGAATTATTTCTTTTATAAAACAACCCATCTGTGTCCTTTCCTACCATATCATTTCACTGATCCTCTAAAATAATTTGCAACTCTGTCACTACATCACTAAATTAGGGGGCATAATTCTCCCAATTAAGCATTTAAGTCAAACAAGAAGAAGAGAAAAAAGAAACATCTCCCAGCATCTTTCGCTAAACTTTAAAGAAACTGAAAACTTGTTTCTGCCAAACAGTAAGTGCTACATCCCAAGGGCTGTCACAGCTTCAAATGCACTCACAGATGTTTGTTCTCAAGCACATTTTCCTCTCAATGGCATTTTGAGGGTATTGTAAACTTCCTGACACAGGATTTCAGTGGAAGCATTTTTTTAAAGATTATTTTATCATAAAAAAACAAAAACAAGCATTTGTGAATATACGTTGGGCTATACGAAACAACAAATGAGATTTTGCAATGTAGGAAAGGGTAGCAACTGCAAAAGAGAGTTTGCTCACACACGAACCGGGACATGAACCTAAGAACAGGCCCACTTATTTCCTCTTTTGGCACACCTCCTCCTGATTGCTCCTGGTATAGACCAGAGGTTCCGAACCAGGGGTGATTTGTCCCCAAAGAAACATTTGGCAATGGCTGATGACATTTTTGGCTGTCACAACTGGGGATGCTACTAGCATCTAGTGGGTAGAGGCCAGGGAAGCTGCTCAAAATCCTATAATGCACAGGAAAGCCCCCCATGACAGAACTATCCAGCCCAAAGCATCAATAGTGTGGAGGCTGAGAGACCCTGGTATAGACAGAATGTAACTGTATCCAGGTTCAGACCACTGTGACTGAGACATGTTTTCAGTCTGTGCTGAGCTTACAGTTTACTCTTAGGGCAGACACATAAACATACAGTCCCAGTGTAATGCACATGGCTCTCCAGTACAGGGGCCCTTGCACTGGGGGCTCTGTCTTGGAAAGAATGGGGAGATGTAGTTGACACAGTTAAGGGCTAAGGAAGGGCTTCCTAGAGGACATGAGCCTGCAATGGAAGATGAGTAAAAACTGGCAAAACTAAGGAGAGAGGGAAGGATAAGACATATGGGCACCTCCATGCAGCTATACCTGGCCAGGTGTAGGAGAAGGAAAGGGAAGTCCAGCTTCTGCAGGGCTGGGGATGCAAGCTGGGCTTTCTGTGGTGGGTCTTGGTCCCGAGGGTTATGACCCTGGAGGTCGTCACTTCTGGGCCCTCTCATGCCACCTCTCTCTCACTGTCTACTGGCCCTGTTATAGGCCAAGTGCTTGTGTCCTCCCAAAATTCATATGTGGGAGCCCTGTACCACGCTGTGATGGTATTAGGAGGTGGAGTCCTTGGGAGGTGATTCTGTTTAGATGAAGTCATTAGGGTAGAGCTTCCCCATGATAAGATGAGTGCCCTTATAAGAAAAAGAAGAGAGAGCGGCTCTTCTTCTCTCTACTATGTGAGGGTACAGCACAAAAGCAGCCATCTGTAGGCCAGGAAGAAAGCCTCCCCAGAAACCAGTCTTGGAGCTCCAGGACTGTGAGAAATAAATGACTGCTGTTTAAGCAACTACGTCTATGATATTTTGTTATAGAAGCCCAAGCTAAGAGAGAAATTTTTACCAAGGTGTAGAGTGCCGCTGTCACAAATACCTAAAAATGTGGAAGCAGCTTTGGACCTGGTAGCGGGTAGGGGCTGGAAAAAGCCAGGATTGCCAGGAAGGGGATGCCAAAGGGATTCTGATGAGGGCTCAGAAGGCAGAGAGGAGAGCTGCAGAGACAGCCTCCATCTTCTTAGAGAACACGTAAATAATCATGAACAGGATGTTCACAGAAATATAGACAATAAAGGCCATTCTGATGAAGTCTCAGATGGCAATGAGGAATATGTTGTGAAGCAATGAAGAAAAGGCAATCTTTATTATAAAGTGGCAAAGAACTGGGCTAACTTGTGTTCATGTTCTAGTGTTCGGTGGAACGTAGAACTTGCCAGCAATGAAATTGGATATTTAGCTGAGGAGATCTCTGAGCAAAGTGTTGAAGGAGCAGCTTGGTTCCTCCTGACAGCATATTGTAAAATGTAAACAGAGGAAAAGAATTGAAGAAGGAATTGTTAAGCAAAAAGGAACTAGAACTTAGAGACTTGGAAAATTCTCAGCCTACTATATTGCAAAGAAAATGAGATAGAATATTTGGAAGAGGAGGGGCTGACCGACCATTTGATAATGTGACTAGTGTGAGTATGAACCATGGAACTAATCAGCCAACTCAACAGACGCCAGAAACACAGACGGGATCTTGCTGGCAGAAACACTGCCAGCTGAACTAAAGGAAACAGAGAGAAGGACGGAACGAAGGCAGGCTGCAAACATGCCGTTCCTCAGGGAAAGGGTGAAATGCTATGGGAGGGGATCCAGGTGCTGCCACTCCCACCACAGGCTCAGGGAGCGAACCTAGCTCCTCCGTGGTTTCAAAGGGTGGGGCTCCCTGTCTCATCTCAATAGGCCAGGATGTTCCCGCCTAGTGCCTTGTGGGTACAGTCCCATGGAGCTGAGGGAGCTGGGCCACCCACCTCTTCATGCTGTCGGAATGATGCTGCCAGCAGGCCAGCAGTCCAGGACAGCAGAGCATTGCACCCAAGAGGATTATTCTCCAGCCTTAAGGTCTAGTAGAATTTGCCTTGCTAGATTTTAGACTTCCTTGGGACCCACCACTCCTTTCTCCTTTTATATTTCTCTCTTTTTGAATGAGCATATCTACCCTATGCTTGTCTCATGATTGCATTTGGAAGCACATAACTTGTCTGGAAGGACATAACAGGCTCATAGCTAGAGAGAAATTTTGTCTCAGGACAAATCATACCTTGAGTCCCACCCATATCTAATTGAAGTACTATTTAGATTAGACAATGGACTTTCAGCTTTAACTTTGATGCTGGAACAAGTGAAGACTTTGGGGGCTGTTGAGATGGAATGAATGTATTTTGCATGTAAAAAAGACATGAATTTGGAAGGAGGCAAATGTAGAATGTTATGGACTGAATCCCCTCAAAATTCATATGTAGAAGCCCTAACCTATTATGGGATGCTCTTAGGAGGTGGGGCCTTTGGGAAGATATTAGGTTTAGATGAGGTCATGAGGGTGGAGCCCCACAATGAGATTAGTGTGCTTATAAGAAGAGAAAGACACGCTAAGCCCTGTGAGAACACAGCGAAAATGTATCCATCTGCAAGCCAGAAGAGGGCCCTGTCCAGACCCAACCATGCTGGCTGGCATCCTGGTGTCAGGCCTCCAGAACTGTGAAAAATAAATGTCTGCTGTGTAAGTCAGGCAGCCTGTGATATTTTCTTATAGCAGCATGAACAGACTAAGACAGACCCTGTATTCTTTTCACTTTTCTCCATGACCAGCTTAGAATCCTTGAACCACTAATAAAAATCACCACCTTGATCACACTCTCATTCCTTTCCTCCTCTCTCCTTTCATTAGCAATGCCTATTAATACCTTCATTCTTAACTAGAATCTCTCTGTATTCCTTCTTACAGCTGCATGCAAATCTATAATTGTCTCAAAATAAAAGATGTAGTTTTAAAAAAAGAAACACCTTAATCCTGGATGATGCCAACTGTCTTAGTGCTCAAAAGTGAACAACTAAAGTCTCTGGAGACTCTATCCGGCTCACCTGTGATCGCAGACCTTGCATGGAGCCTGTCCCATTAGTGCATTCTCTCTCTTTCACTTTTATTCTTCTACTACTGATTCTCACGTGTGTGAAACACATGTAGACCAGAGGCTTGAATTTACCTTGGTCTCGGGGGCAGCATGAGCCCACCTTTGGCATGTGTGCTAGAAGGAGCTATACCCACCACTCTTCTATGGACACCAATCGGTCCTCTGTTTCTACCATCTGATGAAAGACAAGTCGCCAATATATCCTCATCACCAAATCCAAAGGATGTGAATGAGATATTACTTGACCTCTCATTAGCATTTGACATATTCCAATCTTTGAAAACATTCTGTTCTCTTGACTTCTGAGTTCCCTGTGGCAGGATGTGAAAGTCTCAGCCTGTATGAATACAGAAACTTAACCATTCTGGGTTTTATTATGCTCCTTTTGTGCTGCATCTGAGGGATGAAATAGGAGGGCCTCCCCTCACTTCCTGGGGAGGCTGGAAGATGTAGGCCTCCTCAGGCTCCACGGAAAGGCCAACCATACCTTTACTACTCTGGCCCTGAGTTAAATGGGCACTGAGGAATAAGAAGAAAGTGGATTTCAGGGGCCTTGGGGGAATAAAGGTTTGGGGTGAGGATGCACAAGAGAGCTGGGGGAAGGATGAGGAAGCAATGGAGAGATTGCTGTCAGGGGACTCCTGGCAGTGAGGAGCTGACATCTGGGAACTGCTGAGAAGGGGGAGGACTCACGTCCAGGAAGCACTGGGAAAGTGGACCAATCAGAATGCCATGGCAAGAGGCATTGCTTGAGTGCCCAGGAGGCCAGTGAGAGATGAGCCTTGTCTGACGATCACCCAGCCTTCTTTCTACAGAGAACTTTCCACAACTTGCACATGAATGGCTTCCCTTTGTCTATACCCACACCAGAGAGAGCTCCTCTCTGTCTGTTATTAGTACATTACCCAGTGACTGACCAGCACAAAGGCTCCCAGACATGCCACAAGACTGTGTCTGGTTCCCATCCCAGGACCCCATGTGGATGTTCCCTGCTATGTCCTAAATGTTTGTGTGCCCCCAGACTTCATATGTTAAAACCCAATCTCTGAGGTGATGGTATTATGAGGTAGAGACTTTGGGGAGAGGATTAGGTCATGAGGGTGGAGCCCTCACAAATGGGATTAGTGCCGTTGCAGAAGAGACTCCAGGGAGTTGTCTTGCCGGTTCTACCACATGAGGATTCGGCAAGAAGATGCTGTCTATGAACCAGGAATTGGCCCCCACCAGACACGGAATCTCCTGGCACCTTGATGTTGGACTCCTCAGCCTCCAGAAGTGTGAGAAATAAATTCCTCATTTATCAGCAGTCTAGGGCATTTTCTTACAGCAGCCAAACAGGCTCAGAATCTCCTCGCGTATTTAAAAAAACCCACACCCATAAACTTGGAGTGGGTTCTGGTCAGAAAGTGGATATCCCCTGCCCCCTAAACTTAGTAGGGGAGAGGCACAAAATATATAAGCTCAAGGTCCAAGAGCTGGGAGGTTTGTTTGTAAGCCTCCTGTTACACTGCCTCCTCCAGCTCCTCCTCTGACTTCGTGGGATGCTTTGTTCCGTCTCCTTTGCTGGCTCTTCCCCTTCATCTAACCCTTAAATGGTGGGTCCCTCAAGAATAGTCCTTGTTTCTTCCTTTCCTACCTAGATACGCACATCCGTTACCATGACTTTAACAGTATCCACATTCTGAGGAGTCCAAATTAAATTACATTCAGCCTTCACCTCTGAACCCTAGATTTAGACACCCAGCTACTTACTTCATGTCCACACTTGTGTGTCTCACAGACATCTCCAACTTAACATGTCCAAGATGACAGGGCCCTTATGACGTGTTCCTACCTATCTCTCCAACCAATTGCCAAGCCATTCTCCCCCTCAACCCTCTAACACAACAGCATTTTGGACATTCTTTCAGTTCACAAGCACAACATACCCTTTTTCATCACAGGGACTTTGCACATGATATTGCTTCTGCCTCCCAACCTTCTCCACCCCATGTTACTTGTTCTTTTTGTCATTATTTGAACAGTCACCTTCTCAGAAAATACACCCCTCTTATTTTTTATGAATGCACCCTCTATAGCATTAGTCACCATGCATATTTACCCATGTTGTCTTCCACCTCCCATTAACCCATAAATTTCGTGAGGGCAAAGACTATACTACATTCTTAGTACTCAGGATACTGCTTGGTCCATAGAAGGTGTTTGACAAATGTTTATGGATGAAGGAATGGTGGGGATTACAGCTATGATGGATATAAACAGGGAGAAGAAATTGGAGCAGTGTACAGAGGCAGGTAAGATGATGAATTTCACTTTACTCATGTTGAGCTTGGAGAACCTAGAGGACAGATGGATGAACCAATCCAGGAGATGACTGGGCACATGAGTGTGAAGGGAAGGGAGGCCAGAGATAAAGACATAGGTATGAGGTCCACAAAACTATGGCCAAAGCCATGGATGAGGATGAGACGGCTTCAGCAGAGTCAGTAGAGAGAGAATAGGAAACCCAGAAGAAAACTGTGGAAAACTACTTAGAGGGGACCTGCTTCTCAGTCACCACTCTCCCACCACTTCCACCAAGTCCTCCCACCCAACCCTTCTGTCTTGTCTAGAATATGAAGCCAGGAACTTCAAACAGAGAAGAAATGCCAGCAGAAACAGTGATGGAGACCCTCTATGCATTCTTTCTCCCCCACCTTCTGTGACCTCTGCCTATTTCCAGCAGAATTGGATAGATCCTCTGGGGAGTCTCAGTCCACATCTGTGTGTGAACCTCCATAAGAGCTGAGGGACCAGGTAATATTAACCCTATCAGGCACTGAGACTACTTGCTCTTGTCAGTTATCAGTCCATCATCCAAAAAATTGAGGAACCCCTTAGTGTGAGTCACCCTGGTAGGTACAGGAAGTGAGCAGTGACCAAAACTGCCTGCAGATAGTTGGCAGTCAGTGAAAGTGGGTAATGAGGACTGTGGCCAGGTAGTGGAGACTGTGCCTCCTGGTTAGTTTCTTTCTCCTCGGTTTCAGTTTGGCATGTAGCTGCCTGGAAAGAAACTACATTTCTCAGCCTTGGTGTGGAACAAGTTTCAGCAATGGGATGTGAGCAGAAGTGAGGGATATCAGTTGGTTGAACTGTGTCCCTCAAAACCCACACATTGAAATCCTAACCACTGGTACCTCAGGATATGAACATATTTGGAGATAGAGTCTTTAAAGAGGTGATCAGGTTAAAATGAGGTCATTTTAAATGAGGACCTTATCCAATGTGATTGGTGTCCTTACAAAACAGGGAAAATTGAACACAGAGATGCCCAGATGCCCACAGCGGGAAGACAACATAGAGACAGAGGGAGAAACAGCCATCCACAAGCCGGGTCCTCCCCTCACAGCCTCCAAAAGAACTAACCACGACCACTTGGTCTTGGACTTCTAGCTTCTAGAATTGGCATACAATAAACTTCTATGGTTTAAACCACCAGCCCATGATACTTTATTATAGCACCCCTAGGAAACTAACACAAAAACCACTTCCAGTTGGTAACTCTAGAGAGGGAGGCACAGGGACTTCTTTTTCCCTCCTTGCTGGCCTGAGGATGACTAGATCTGGAGCAGCCAAAGGTAGAAGCCATGTGTTACGTTTGTCAGAGCCATGCCCCTGCTGACAGAGCACCCTAGACTGCACCCCTCTGGATGGTTATGGAAAAGAGAAAGGTCTATTTTTCTAAACCACAGTGTTTTGGGTCTCTTTGTTACCTTACAGTTTCTTTAACCTGTATCCTGATACATTTTGCATAACAGCCATGGCTAGCTGTAAATAAACTCATGTATGACTTCCAAAGAAAGTGGGAAATGAATTATACTTGACCTCTTACCATTATTGCATATGCTCCATCATATTCATAGACATTAAAGTGTATCCTGCCATAACCGTCCCAGCCTCCTAAACCTCCAGTCTGGTTGGTCTCATCAACTCTAACTTGGTTTTCATTGTCGACATCATCTCTCTTCCCATTTGCAGACCACTCAAAACATCTCTTCCAAGATGTTCCCTTCATATCCCCTTAGCCATCGTATTCCCTTTATTTCACTCCAATCCAGTTTTCAAGTTCAAAATGCTTTCTAGCATACAATCCTGCCAATGCACAATTCTTTTCTTTCCAACCCAGACACAATTGGATGTGACTCAGCCATCATCATTATAGGTAAAGCACTTTCCCAGAACTCATGTACCATTGCTCTGTCTTTCACTGGGCGTAGAGACCCCTTTGATGTTGAAGAGATTTCTTCCTGTGTTAGAATTCAGAGACAGTGGGATTTGGTTGAGATTTTTTTTATATTTTTTAATGTCGATGTTAAAATACAGATTTATTTTAATTGATATCTACATGCCTGACTTTTCTTAGTCAATAGAACTAAAAGAAAAAAAGACAAAAAAAATTCTAACACAAAATGCTAACTAAATTCTATCTTACTTTAAGGAAAGTCCATGGC
>RJWJ010034824.1:0-17030 GCA_004363605.1 Indri indri | reverse complement strand
CAAAAAAAAGGAAATTCCTCAGTCACTGACCAAGCCATCACTCTTCAGGGCCATTTGTGTGTAGGTTGCAGTTTGGCACCCTGGACTTGTCGCTGAAGAGGTTGTGGTTTGGCTTCCTTGACTGGTTGCTAAAGAAGTTGTGCTTTGTCTTCCAGGCTACTTACGTGTGTCAGACTTCTATTGTCATATATGCTCTGGCCATCGTCTGTTCTTATTTGCAGTCTCTCAAGAGTAAAATGCAAAGCCTGACAAGCAAAAAACAAACAAGCATTGCTACCAGGTCAGATGGGCCATACCTGCTCCTTGGTTCCTCCTTCTCTCCCAGAAGTCCCTCATAGCCCATGCAAATAGCCTCCCAACAATCTGCTAGGCTAGTCTTCTGGATAATCTGAAATCGTCTTAAATTCAAGCTGACGTTACCACTTCTCCCAAGTTTGACAGGTATTTTTGGTAAGCGGGATAACGGGTTATCCACAGAGAAAGCCCTCGTGCCCCGGGCTCTCACGTTTCCCCCTCTACCCAGCCCACTCGGAATAACGATGGGGGTCACATCTGTGTTTTGTAATTTCTCACAGTCCAGAAGCTTTAAATGATCCTGCATGCCAATAATTATTATTACTCATAATAATGAAAATAAAAAGAGTGGCCAGAAACTTTGCAAGCATTAGTTTATTTAATCCTCACCTTGAGAAAATTATCATTATTATGCCATTTTAGAACTAAGGAAAGTGAGATTTAGCAAGGTTAAATAATTTATTCAAGGTCACAAAGTACATGACCAACAAGGAATTCAATCCTAGGTATGTCTGACTATAAAGCCAGATCTTTAACCATAATATCGGTTTCCTAGAAGAGAAAGCAACAATGTATCTGACTGAAGGTATTTCTTCCTGATTCACATGTCGTAAACATCCTCTCACCTCCCTCCTTTGGCGTGGTCCCCAAACGCTGTGAAGCCCAATAGCTGGTACTTCACCCGCCGTGAGGCCTGCCCTGCACTGGGCAAAACATGTCCAAGCAATTTTCCTCAGACTTTGAAGCAAAATTCCTGCTGAGGTCTTGTAATCCCTGTTAGTGATATCAGTGGCTTGCAGTTTCTCAACCCTTAATCATTCCTTTAGAAAAAGTATTGCTTTATGAAGATAGAGATAGAGTGTAACCACATCAAATTTTACTGGATTGGTTATTTGGATTTTTACGTGTGCCATGGAAAGTGGCAACCCAGCACGTTTTCAGAAATCCTGGCTGTGAGGACAGGAGGCTAGACGCATGTTCCCTCTTGAACATTTTCACTCCCTGCCTGTTTACTTTAGTGGACCCCCACCCGCACCCACGCCCAGCCATTCGCAACCAACCCGCTATGAAAATAAAGGAAGGTGTGTCAGGTCATCGAAGGTACCTTCCACTTGTCATTGTCCCATGTGCGGTGCCCCCAGGCCCAGCCCATACTCGCTGTTGGCACAGCTTGCTGGCATAGCTAGTCCATGACAGTTTTCGCTCAAGTAAGTCATTTGCGAATCCAGGAGTTGTTCCAGAAAAGAACACGCCCAGCCTTGGCCTGCTAAATTCTATTAATAGTGTGGTTATTATCCTCCTGGTTATATTTCTATCCTAAACCCCACTGTTCTGCAGATCTCCACAAAACCCTGCTTTGTGGATTCCGGTACCACAAACAAGACGTTGGGCTTCCTTTCAACTTCCTTATTAACTGCGCCCCCACGTCACTCTTGCCAGACGCGCCCTGCGCCGCTGAGCTGCGCCTCCAGTCACCGCAGCCTCTCTGGGCGCCGTCGCAGGGAGCCCCGGACTCCCGGGCCAGTCCTGTGAGGAAGAACAGTCAGCCTCCACGGATATTGCTTCCTCGCTGTACTAACTTTATTCTGTTGACGTTATGCTAAAAAAATAAACAGAATAAGAACTTTTTCACTTCAAAAATCTAAGGTGTTCTCAACAGAACGCATCCTTCGCAAGGCAGACGTTCCATATTTTACAATCAACACAGTAATTTCCTGCTCCCAGCTCCTCTCCGTAGAAAATCCTCAACCGGCATGATGTCATTAGTAACAAGGAGTGGTAAAATAATCTTAATAGTAGTAATTAGCATGTCAATCATACAAATGATTTACTTCCTCTTATAAATTAGAACGGTTCGAGTTACCGTCTGAACAGTCCCACCCGCTCACTCGCTTGCTCTCCTGTCTGCCTTCTAAAAGTGGAAGAAATACTTGGAGTTGCAAGTGGAGAGAATTAGACATAACCTGTAATTTATTTTTCCTCTGCCACGTCTCTTAGTAAGCCATCATTAATGATACGCCATTAGAAACTGTAGCAATTAGGAATTATTATTGTGCTTTTGGTGATAATTTTGTAGTTACTTCCATTTTCATTTCAGTTTTACCCATGGATGAATTTTTTATTTTGGGAAGGGGCTTTTTTTTTTTTTGCCTTGTGAGGCCCTGAGACCAACACAGCCACTCACCCCCTGGGCTGCTCTTCTCTTCGGTTCCGGCTGCTGGGAGCAGTGGAGCTCTGGGCTGGCGAAGCTCAAGGGGATGCGAGACCCATGGGCCTCCCGAGCACCCTCTTCACTGGAGACCAAAGGCTAGAGGCTCAGTGCCCAACTACACGGGACAAGGAGGCCTGTGACCTGTGTGCAGTGTGGCCCCCATGGGTGAATTTTTAATAAGAAAGGAGAGAAAGATAAAGAAAGCTTAAGGTCCAGAAGTAGTGGCTCTCACCTATAATCTCAGCACTTTGGGAGCCCAGTGAGGGAGGATTGCCTAGAGTTAGGGATTCCAGACCAGCCTGGGCAACATTGCAAGATCCCATCTCTACAAATAGTAGAAAAATTAGCCAGGCGTGGTGGTGCATAACAGTAGTCCCAGGTACTTGGGAGGCTGAGGTGGGAGGATCACCTGAGCGCAGCAGTTTGAGGCTGCAGTGAGCTATGATGATGCCACTGCACTCTAGCCTGGGCGAGAGAGCGAAACCCTGTCTCTAAAAATACAAAATAAAATAAGATTTATTTTAAAGAAAGCTTAAAGAAGAAAAACAAAAGCTTAAGAAGTGCATCTGTATCATGAGGTTTTAAATATCTTCTTTGTAATATTTCCTTTTTCCAAAAAAAAATTTCCTTTTTTCAAAAGAGGATTTTTGTAGAACTCCAATATAAAAAACCGAGAAACATGAAACTGCTCAATTCAAACATGGGCAGGGGACTTTGCCGTCCACTTGAGCTCCTACTGCTCCCCTTTGATGATGCCTGAGGCACAGCTCCAGCGCCCCAGTGCCCACTGACCGTCCCTGGAAAACCAGTGACAGGACACGTGAGCCACATGATGCCACTGACGTCAACAGTCCAGATGCCCAACCAAACACAGACCCAGTGAGGACGCCAGTGATGTCGGCCCTGGTGTTATTCATGTGAGTGGTAAAAATGCACATATTCTTAACTAAGAAGATTTAGTTAATAGTAGCACCTAATGGCTCACCTGAATATTACCTACAGAGTGGAGATCAGGAATAAAATAGCACCACTTTTTAACAACTGTAATGTTTTAAAATGTTAGATACTATATGTCTTTATTCTTATGAAAGAGTAATTGAATAAATATTTAAAGGACTGTTTTTATCATTCGCCACTACAAAGTTTTTATACTTGCATACACTTTAGACACGCAGATACAATGTCTATAGTTAACTTGTTTCATTTCTTCCTGACTCTTCTAGGGGGTCATAATCTGGACATGCTTATTTGAATGTGTTGTGAGAGAAACAGAATATGTCAAAATAACCTATTTCTATCATTTGAGGTACTTTTTCTTAATCTACCCTATATTTATTACCCTTTTATTGAAGGCCTACATTCAATTGTTACCAAATTGCTCCAATGAGTTACCAAAATAGATGTTATATTTTAAGTAATTTATAAAATTAACCACATACCGAAATGTATCAGGAAAGAAAAATTGTCACAGAAGGATGTATTTTAAAATAGAATCTTTCACATTTAGAAGTCAGCAGATTAGAAAAACAGTACTGAGTTCAGTATTCTCCATTATTTTTCTAAGATCCTTTTTTTTCTACAAACTATACAGTCAAAAACTTTAAAACAATATCAACATGCTTCTCAGTAGCTTTTTTCCTCCCGTGGTAGAACCTTCCCGTCACCTACTTCATACCACTGTCTGGGATGTGTAAGCAAAACCCATAGAAAACAAAGATCTAGCCACGCTTTGTACTTTTCACTTTTATAATATAACTGTTTCAATACGCATAAGATAAGAGACAAGAAGAAGAAGAAGATTTCACTCTTAGTTTAACCTTGCTTGGAAAGCAGGCAGGAGTAGAAATCATAAATTATAAATAAAATTTTAAAAGCAGAAATTAATTCTGTCAAGGGATACCCAAATCTTCCTAAAAGTTCTCTCTCTCTCAAACTAGGGTCTTGCTATCCTTTTTCCACATTCAATTTTAAAATGGCCAAAGTAAGAATTATTCATAGTGTGAAGAAAAAACCTTTGAGAAGTGCCTTGAAGTTCTAACTCACCCCTGGGGTTTATCTTCCTGACCCCAAAGAAAAATTCCATTTCAGAGAAAACAGACTACGGTTAGACAATAAGTACCTAAAAAGTAGATCCTGAATTTCTCTAGCCAAGTGAAAATTGAATAGTAAGTGCTCAATATATGCATTTGTTCAATTAATTAATTTTAAAGATTTCCCTCTCTCATTGGCTTCATGACAGTACATTGGATGGGAAAGAGAACACAAAACACTTAATCAAGCCTGAGCTTTTTTCCTCTTCCTTCTAAAAGATAAGGAAGCTTTCTTCCTCTTCCTTTTCCAAAAGGTAAAACTTCTCTTTCATCCTTAGAGTTATTGGAGAGTTTCCTTTTTTTCATTTTTATTCATCTCTCACTCTCTTCATGTGTTCTTGGTGGATCATATATACATTACTCAACTCTTCATATGTAAATTTTAGAGATAAATAAATAAATTTTAAATAAGAGATAATTTTAGAATAAAATTTTAATTTTATTAAAATTAAATTTTAGAATAAAATTTAGAGATAAATTTTAGAATAAGGTGTAGACTATTTGTCTTGCTTCAATATTGGACTGTTAGTATTTTTGATATTTTTTAATTATGTATTTAATTATATCCCAATTTATCCAAAAGGGGTTTGAAATTTCTTATCCTCCTGAGTCCTTTGTGTACCTGGTTTAATTAATCATAGCCAATACTTACCCAGGTACTATGGGGTTTAAAAACATGAAGAACATTGTCCCTGCCCTCTAGGAACTAATAATCCAGAGGGAATAAAAAGACATGAATATAAATCACTCTGAAGAGACAGACTCTAATAACTGATATAGAGTTATAGATAAAATATACACTATAAGAGTACTAGGAAGGAAAGAATCATTCTACCAGTAAATGAGCTGAAACACACGGTCATTCTGCTTCTGTAACCTCACGGGCATTTGCCAGCGCTGATTCATCTCAATGTTCCACATCTACAATCAAATATAAATGTTTATTTTTATAAGCACATTTTTGAATCATCAAGACGTTAAATTATTTAATTTTATTTTATACTAAAGTCAGAACGAATATAATACAGTTTTCAGGATTTCAATATAATCAGGTTGACATTATATTTTAGCTCAATTTTTACCTTTCAAATGTACAAAAATGTCGTTAACCAGAATACTTAATTCCCCTGGGACTCTGGATAAGCTGAGTGTGGCTGTGAATTTTTATTTTGTCACTTTATACTTTAATTCTTTTCCACATCCTATCTTTAAATAAGAATGCTCAATAAAATCACATGCATTGCTTAATAAAAATGAAGTACTTAGGTATAAATCTAATAAAATATGTGTAAGACCTATTGAGGAAAACTATAAAACTCTAATTAAAGAAATCAGGGGGAGTAACATCAGCAAGATGGCAGAATAGGAGTTCTCTGGCTTCGTTCTGCTACCCGCCACACCCAGGAATCCCAATTAGCAGTTATCCACAGGCGAGAATACCATTGTGAATATCCCAGCTTGGGAGTGAGGCTGAGACACCCTCTTGGACCACAGAACTGAGAAAAGCCACAGTCAAATGGTAAAAGTAGTTCTTTTTGACCATGGCTCTGCCCCTCCCCTAAGCTGGCACAGCACCACACAAAGAATTCCCCTGGACTCTATAGTGGAATAAATGGGTTAGAGGTGGACATTCAGCTTCCCCACCATTCTGGGACCCTTTGCAGGAGACTTGTGTCTTGTCCCACAGGAAACGTTGGAGTACTCACAGGACTAAACTACCTGGGGTCAGTTCAAAACAAAGAACAGGGGTGGACCTCACAGTGACCAGCATGAGGAATTTGGTAGTTGTTCTGCCTTCCAGATGTGCCAACAGCATCACACTGCAGGAAACATGATCCTCTAGTCTTCCAGGCTCACATCCCTAGCCAGCTTCTCCATATAGCATGGTATTCTCATTAATTCTTTCTCAGGTCAAGAGGCAACTGCTGGTCAGTGAGTACTTGCAGACAGAGCAAGATAGAGGCCCCACCCAACCCTAGTAATGGAGAGGTGATCCCACTAAGTTCTGGTGCTTGCATTAAGTCTTCTACAGATCAGAAAGCAACTGGAGGTCAGCAATTACCTGTGGAGAGAGCATCTGGCCCCACCCAACACTAGCAGTGAAGAGTGATCCAACTAAGCCTTGGTGCTCTTGTTAAGCCTTCCCTAAGCCAAGAGGCAATTACAGGTCAGTGATTAGCCACAAAGGGAGCATCTGGCCCCATCCAACCACAGCTGCTGAGTGATGACTCCACCAAACCTCAGTGGTCTGCTTAAACCTACCCTAGGCCAGGAGGCATGCCCAAGTCCACACATACCTGGTGCACAGCCTCTGGACCTGCCCATCCTGTGTGGCGGAGGAGCAACCCCAGAGACTTCACTGAGTCTTGGAGCCCATCACACTACTGTGCCCAACTAAAGATTCCAAACAATAGTACCAACTAGCTAGGAAAGACACCTGCCTGATCAAAAACTATTGCAAAGTCCAGTCGGCAGCCCCACCTGAGGGTACAGTCCAGCCAGTGGTATCGCTAGACCATAAAGTACAGCCAGCAGTACCATTCAACTTCAGAACACAAGAAGTGACTCAGCCCAACTAGTGAATCTGACACCAAGTTTTACCTTTCCAAGGTTGCTACTAATCAGCCCATCCAGAATCCCAGGCTAGCCTAAACGTCAAAAAATAGATCACCACCAAAGAACACCTGCAGATGTTGGAATAGGTGGTCATCTCCTCAAATGTGCAAACATCAACATAAGGACACAAGGGTTATGAAAAATTAGGGAAATATGACACCACCAAAAGAAACTAACAAAATTCCAGTAACAAACCCAGAAGAAAATGGAGATCTATAAAATGAAGGACAAAAAATTAGAATAATCCTCTTAAAGAAGTTCAGGAAACTTCAGTAAAATTAAGATAGAAAATTAAATGAAATTTGGAAAATAATTTATGATCAAAATGAGAACTTTGACAAAGAAATAGAAACAATTAAAAAACAAGTAGAAATTCTATAGATAAAGCATACAATAACTGAACTAAAAAATTCAATAGGAAGCTTCATCAGCAGGCTTGACCAAGCAGAAGAAGGAATCAGTGAGCTCAAAGACAGGACATGAGATTATTCGAACAGAGGAGCAAAAGAAGAAAGAATCAAGAAGGCCTCCAGGAATTATGAAACCTCATCAAGCCAACTAATCTTCGCATAATAGGATGTTTTGGAAAAGAGAGAGAAAAAGACCTAGAAAGCATACCGAAGATAATAATGGATGAAAATTTCCCAAATCTGGCAAAATATGACAACACCTAGGTACAGGAAGCTTAGAGATTGCCAATCAAATTCAACACAAATAGAAATTCACCAATATACATCATAATCAAATTATCGAAAATCAAAGACAAAGAAAGAATGCTGAAGGCAGCAAGAGATAAGAAACATACTACATTCAAGTGAGCTCCGACACAGCTTTCAGCAGATTTTTTTTCAGCAGAAACCCTACAGGCAGGAGAGAGCATGAAGATATATTCAAAGTGTTTGTTGAAGGGGAAAAAAGACTGCTAATCAAGAATACCTTATATGACAAAGCTGTTCTTCAGAAATGAGGAAGAAATAACTTTCCCAGACAAACAAAATCTAAAGTAATTCATCACCACTAGTCCAGTTTTACAGGAATTGCTAAAGTGAGTCTTTTAAGCCCAAATTAAGGACTATTAATTGAAAACAAAAAGCATATGAAAGTAAAAAACTCAATGGTATAAGTAATACATAGTCATCTCCAGAGTTCTCTAATACTGTAAGGGTGGTGTGTAAAGCAATTTTATCCCTTCTAAGAGGGTTAAAAGATAAAACTATTAAAAACAACTATAGCTACAATAAGTTGTTAAAGAATACAATTTGTGAAAATAAATGGAAATTTTGACATCAAAATCATAAAAGGTGGGGGCAGGGAGTAAAAGTGTAGAGTTTTTGTATGTGAGTAAAGGCAAGTTATCAGCTTAAAGTAGCCTGTTTTAAAGATAAATACTTTATGTAAGCCTATGGTAACCACAAAGTGAAAACATGTAGTAGTTGTATAAAATATAAAAAGAAAGGATTCAAAGCATACATCCACAGAAAACCATCAAACTGCAAAGGAAGTATCAAGAGGGGGAAAAAAGGAAACAGAGGACCTATGAAACAATCAGAAAATAAATTGCAAAATGACAGTAGTAAGTCCCTACCTATCAGTAATTGCCTTGAATGTAAATGGATTAAATTATTCAATAAAAAGATATAGAGTGACTGAATGGATTTTAAAAATGCAGTGCAACCATATGATGCCTACAAGAAACTCACTTTACTAATAAGGAAACACATAGACTGTAAGAAAAGGAATAGAAAAAGATAGTCTGTGCAAATGGAAACAAAAAGAGAGCAGGGTAGATATACTTACGTCAGACAAAATAGACTTTAAGTCAAAAACTATAAAAAGAAACAAGAATGTCATTACAGAGCAATAAAGGGTTTAATTAACTAAGAAGACATAACAATTATAAATATATATAGGTACTCAACCAACCTCAGAGCACCTAAATACATTAAGCAATTATTAAACGATCAGAAGGGAGTGAGAGACAGTACTAGAATAGTAGCAGAACTCGATACTCCACTTTCAACAAAGGACACATTATCTAGACACAAAATCAATAAAGGAACATTGGACTTGAATTACATTTTAGACCAAATGGACCTACATCGTACAGAACATTCCATTCAATGTCAGCAGAATACACACATTCTTCCCAAGTGTACACAGAACATTTTCAAGGATCGATCATATGGTAGGCCCAAAATAAATCTTAACAGATTTAAGATAATTAAAATCATATTAAGTACCTTTTCATATTATAATGGCATGAAATTAGAAATCAATAGCAAGAGAAATCTTGGAAAATACACAAATATGTTGAAATTAAACAATGTATTCCTAAACAACCAATGAATCACAGAAACAATCAAAAAGGAAATACTTTGAAACAATTGAAGATGGAAACATAGCATATCAAAACTTATGCAGCAAAAGCAGTCCTAAGAGGGAAATTTATAAGAATAAATATGAATATCAAAAAGAAGATCACAAATAAATGATATGACATTACATCTCAAGAAATTAGAAAAAGAACAAACTAAACATAAAATTTGCAGAAAAAGAAAATAACAAAGATCAGAGCATAAATAAATGAGAGACTAGAAATATAACAGAAAAAAATCAATGAAATAGTTAGTTTTTTGAAAAGATAAATAAAACCAACAAACCCTTAGCTAGACTAGGAGAAAAAGAGAGACTATGCAAATAAATAAAATCAGAAATAAAATAGAATGCACCACAACTGATACCACAGAAATACAAAGGATCATAAGAAACTGCTATGAAAAATTATATGCCAACGAATTGGATAATCTAGAAGAAATAGGTAAATTCCTAGACATGTACACCTACCAAAACTGAATCATAAAGGAATAGAAAATCTGAACAAACCAATAATGGATAAGGAGATTGAACTGGTAATTTAACTCTCCCATCAAAGAAAAGCTGAGGACTGGGTGACTTCACTGCCGAATTCTACCAAATATTTAAAGAAGAATTAATATCAATTCTCGTCAAACTCTTCAAAAAACAATTGAAAATGAGGGAATACTTCCAAACTCATTTTATGACAAGGCTAGACAAAGACACTATAAAAAAAAAGTATAGGCCAATATCCCTGAGAAACAAAGATGTAAAAATCCTCAATAAAATATCAGCAAACCAAATTTAACAACACATTAAAAGAATAGGCCAGGCATGGTGGCTCACGCCTGTAATCCTAGCACTCTGGGAGGTCAAGGCAGGAGGATCACTTAAGCCCAGGAGTTTGAGGTTGCTGTGAGTTAGGCTGACACCATGGCACTCTAGTCCAGGTGACAGAGCAAGACTGCCTCAAAAAAAAAAAAATTAGCAAAAAGAGCACATTAAAAAAATAATTCAACAAGATCAAGTGGGATTTATTCCTGGGATGCAAGGATGGTTCAACATATGCGAATCAATATTATGCACCACATTAGCAAAACAAAGGATGAAAATCATAATATGATCATCTCTATAGATGCAGAAAAAGCATGTGACAAAATTCAACATCCTTTCATGATTAAAAAAAACTCTCAACAGATTAGGTATAAAAGGAGTGTACCTCAGCACAACAAAGGCCATATTTTACAAAATCATAGTTAATATTATTCTTAACAGTGAAAAGTTGAACACTTTCCCTCTAACAACAGGGAAAAGACAAGAATGCCCATTCTCACTACTAATTTTCCACATATTACTGGAATACCTAGCCAGAGCAATTAGGCAAGAGAAAGAAAGAAAAGGCAAAGGAAGAAGTGAAATTGTCTCTATTTGCTAACAACATGATCTTTTATATAGAAAACCCTAAAAGCTCCACCAACAAACTGTTAGAACTGATAAATTCAGTAAAGTTGTATGATACAAAATAAACATACAAAAATTAGTAGCATTTCTATATTCTAATAGCAAACTATCTGAAAGAAAATGAAGAAAACAATCCCACTTACAATAGCAAAAATGTTAAATATATTTAAGTGTAAATTTAACCAAGGAGGTAAAAGACCTGTATACTGCAAACTATAAAATATTAATGAGAGAAATTTAAGAAAATATAAATAAATGAAAAGATATCCCACGTTCATAGATTTGAAGAATTAATATTGAGAAAACATCCATAGTGCCCCAAGTGATCTACATATTCAACACAATTCCTATCAAAATTTTAATGTCTTTTTTTTACAGAAAGAGAAAAAACAATCCTTAAATTCATATGGAACCATGGAAGAGCCTGCATAGCCAAAATAATCTTGAACAAAAAGAACAAAGCTGTAGGCATCACACTCTCTGATTTCAGAACATATTATAAAGTGATTGTAACCAAAATACTATGGCACTGGCCTAAAAACAGGCACATTCACAATGGAACAGGATAGAAAACCCAGAAATAAACCCAAACATTTAAGGTCAACTGAGTTTTGACAAAGATGCCAAGAACACACAATGGGGAAGGACAGTCTCTTTAATAAATAGTGTTGGCAAAACTGTATATACACATGCAGAGGAATGAAATTAGACTCATCTTACACCATATATTAAAATAAACCCCAATTGGATTAAAAACTTAAATATAAGACCTTAAACTATAAAACTATTAGTAAAAAACATACAGGAAAAGCTTCATGACACTGGTATGGGTAAGAATTTTTTGTTTATGAACCCAAAAGCACAGGCAACAAAAGTAAAATAGATAAATGGGATAGAATCAAACTGAAAAGCTTCTGCATGGCAAAGGAAACAATTACCAAAGTGAAAACAACCTACAGAATGGAAGAAAATTTCTGCAAACCATACATGTCCAAAACTTATAAGAAACTCAAACAACTCAATAGCAAGAAAACAAATAAACTGATTTAAAAATGGGCAATGGACCTGAACAGACATTTCTCAAAAAAAAGATATATGCATGGCTAATAGGTACACAAAAAATGCTCAGCATAACTAATCATTAGGGATATGCAAATTAAAACCATCGTGAAATATTGCCTTACACCTATTAGAACGGCTTTTATCAAAAAGATAAAAGATAACAAGTGTTAAAAAGGATACAGAGAAAAGAGAACTCATACATTGTTGGTGGGAATGTAAATTAGTACAGTTATTATTAAAAAATGATAGGGAGGGTCCTCAAAAAACTAAAAATAGAACTACCATGTGATCCAGTAATCCCATTACTGGCTGTATATCTGAAGAAATTGGAATCAATATATCAAAGGGATATCCGCACTCCCATGTTCATTGCTGCATTATTCACAAGAACCAAGATATGGAAACAACTTAAGTATCCATCAATGAATGAATGAATGGATAAAGAAAAAGTGGTATACAGATAGTCCCTGACTTACGATGATTTGACTCACAGCTCTTCAACGTTATAATGGCATAACCCCATTGTAAGTCAAGAAGCATCTGGACTTAGAATTGTTCAACTTATAATTTTTCAACTTTATATTGGGTTATTAAATGCATTTTAACTTACTATATTTTTAACTTATGATGGGTTTACCAGGATGTAATTACACTGTAAGTTGAGAAACATCTGCATATACACAACGGAATAATATTCAGCCTTACAAAGGAAGAACATCCTGTCACTTGCAACAACATGGATAAGTCTGAAGACATTATGCTAAGTGAACTAAGCTAGGCACAGAAAGACAAATACCACATGATCTCACTTATATTTGGAATCTAATACAGTTGAAGTCATAGAAGTGGAGGGTAGGATGACGGTTAACAGAAGCTGGGAGGAATGAGAAAGGCAGGAATAGAAAGTTGTTGGTCAAAGGGTATAAAGTTTCATATACACAGGAGGAATAGGGTTTGAAATCAATTGCACAGTAGGGTAACTATAGCCAATAATAATGGATATATATTTCAAAATATTAAGAGTAAATTTCAAATATCTCACCATAAAAAAATAGATAAGCAAAGCAATGGATACATTAGTTTGATTTAATCATACCACATTACATGCATATATCAAAACATCACATTGTACCCATAAATGTATATAATTATGATTTGTATTATAATTATGATTATATAATTTTTATAAAAAAATTAATAATTTTTTTAAAAAAGAACAGAAACCAGGGAAAAACAAAATAAATGGAATAATATTCTATGTTCATGGCTAGAAAGACTCAATATTATGAAGATGTCAGTTCTTTCCAACTTTATCTGTGGATGAAATGCAATCCCAACCCAAATCCCAGCAAGTTATTTTGTGGGTATCGACAAACTGATTCTAAAGTTTATACAGAGAGGCAAAAGACCCAGAGTAGCTAACACAATATTGAAGGAAAAGAACATAGGACTGACACTACCTGACTTTAAGGTTTACTATAATGCTGTAGTAATTAAGACAGTATGGTGTTGGGGAAAGAATATACAAAGGGATCCATGGAACCTAATAGACAGCCCAATAAGAGAGCCACGTAAGTAGTCAACTGATCTTTGATGAAGGAGCAAAGGCAACACAGTGAAGCAAAGGTAGTCTTGTCAACAAATGGTGTTGGAACAACCGAATATCCAAGTTGAATCCAGACACAGACCTTACACCCTTTACAAAATTAACCCAAAAAGGATTACAGACCTAAATGTAAAATACAAAACTATAAAACTCCTAGAAGATAGCATAGGAGAAAATCCAGATGACACTGCATTTGGTAATGACCTTTTAGGTATAACACCAAAGGTATAATCTATGAAAGAAAGAATTAGTAAACTGGAATCTATTAAAATTTAAAATGTATGCTCTGTGATAGTCACTGTCAAGAGAATGAGAAGACAAGCCACAAACTGGGAGAAAATATTTGCAAGACCCATATCTGATAAAAGGTTGTTAACCAAAATACAAAAAGAACTCTTAAATCTCCACAATAAGATAGCAAATAACCCAATTAAAAACGGGCAAAAGATCTGACCAAAAAAAGATATACAGGTACCAAATAAGCATATGATAAGATACTCAACATCATAGGTCCTTAGGGAATTGCAAATTATAACAATGAGATACCTCTATACACCTATTTGAATGGTGAAAATCCAAAACAAATGCTGGCAAAAATGTGGAGCAAACAGGAACTCTCATTTATTGCTTGTGGGAATTCAAAATGTTAACAGCCACTTTGGAAGAAAGTTTAGCAGTTCCTTACAAAACTAAGCATACCCTTACCACACAATCCAACAATTGCACAATTACCCAAATGAGTTGAAAACTTACATCCATAAAAAACCTGCTATGGATGTTTATAGCAGCTTTATTCATAATTGCCAAAACTTGGAAGCAACTAAGATGTCCTTCAGTAGGTGAGTGGAAAAATAAACTGTAGTACATCCAGACAATGGAATATTATTCAGCACTAAAAAGAAATGAGCTATCAAGCCATGAAAAGACATGGAGGAACTTTAAATGCATTACTACCAAGTGAAAGAAGCCAATCTGAAAAGGCAACACACTGTCTGATACTGACTACATGACATTCTGGAAAAGGCAAAACTGTGGAGCCAGTAAAGAGATCAGCAGTTACAAGAAGACAGAGGAGAAGGGAAACAAGTGAAGCAGAGAGGATTTTTAGAGCAGTGAAACTACATTGTATGATACTACACTAGTGGACACATTTCATTATACATTTCTCACAACCCCGTAGAATGTGCACCACCAAGAGTGAACTCTAATGCAAACTCTGTCCCTCAGTGATAGCGACGTATCGATGTAGGTTAATTCATTGTAACAAATGCACCACTCTGGTATGGAACGTTGGCAGTGGAAGAAACTGAGCACGCGTGGGGGCAGGAGACAGGTGGGAACTCTCTGTACACTGTTCAATTCTGCTATGAACCTGAAAATGCTCTAAAAAGTAAAGTCTATTTGTTAAAAAGTATAAATAAATATGAAATACAGAATAATAAACCAACATGCCAAAGCATAGGAAAGACCTGTATACTCAAAACTATAAAACACCGCTGAGAGAAATTAATACCCAAGAAAATGGAGAGATATAATATTTCATAAAGCAGAACACTCACTATTATTAAGATTTTAATCTCCTGAGGAATCAGCCTAAGTGTCCATCAACCAAGGAGTGGATAAAGAAAATATGGTGCAGTGTGTGTGTGTGCGTGCGTGTGTGTGTGTGTGTGTGCATGCGTGCGTGTGTGTGTGTGTGTGTGTGTGTGGAATACTATTGAGCCATAAAAAGGATGAAATCATGTCTTTTGCAGAAACTTGGATGGAACTAGAGGCCATTATCCTAAGTGAAATAACATAGGAATGAAAACCCAGATACCCCGTGTTCTCACGTGTAAGTGGGAGCTAAGCTACAGGCACCCAGGGGCATACAGAGTAGTATAAGGGGCATTGGAGACTCAGAAGGGGGGAAAGCAGGAGTGGGGTGGGGGAAGAAAAACTACCTGTGAGGCGCAATGTACACTATTTGGGTGATGGGTACACTAAAAACCCAGACGTCACCACTATGCAATTCATCATGTAACCAAAACCACTTGTAACCCTAAATCTATCAAAATATAATTTTTTTGAATGTACAAAAAATATAAGTAAATGGGCAGAGGCAAAAAAATTTAAATCTCCCTCACAACCAAAATCCCAGCATACTTTTGTGTAGATACCGACAAATTGGTTCCAGAATTCATATAAACATGCAAAGAACCTAGAATAGCCACAATAACTTTTTTTAAAAGAAGAAAAAGTCTGATGCTCTACTGACTGAGCTAATAAATAAATGGGACCGGATCAAATTAAAAAGCTTCTGCACAGCCAAAGAAACTGTCACAAGAGCAAACAGACAACCTACAGAATGGGAGAAAATTTTCGCATGCTACAAATCCGATAAAGGGCTGATAACCAGAATCTATTTAGAACTCAGGAAAATCAGCAAGAAAAAATCAAACAACCGTATCAAAAAGTGAGCAAAGGACATGAACAGAAACTTTTCAAAAGAAGACAGAATAATGGCCAAAAAACATATGAAAGGCCAGGCACGGCGGCTCACGCCTGTAATCCTAGCACTCTGCGAGGCCGAGGCGGGCAGATTGTTTGAGCTCAGGAGTTTGAGACCCGCCTGAGCAAGAGCGAGACCCTGTCTCTACTAAAAAAAACAGAAAGAAATTATCTGGGCAACTAAAAATATATAGAAAAAATTAGCCAGGCATGGTGGCGCATGCCTGTAGTCCCAGCCACTCGGAAGGCTGAGGCAGTAGGATCACTTGAGCCCAGGAGTTTGAGGTTGCTGTGAGCTAGGCTAACGCCACGGCACTCACTCTAGCCAGGGCAACAGAGCGAGACTCTGTCTCAAAAAAAAATGAAAAAATGCTCAACATCTCTAATCATCAGGGAAATGCAAATCAAAACCACAATGAGATATCACTTATCTCTAGTGAGACTGGCCTCTATCAAAAAATCCCAAAACAATAAATGTTGGCATGGATGCGGAGAGATAGGAACACTCATACACTGCTGGTGGGACTGCAAACTAGTGCAACCTGTGTGGAAAGCAATATGGAGATACCTTAAAGAGATACAAGTTGAATTACCATTTGATCCAGCAATCCCATTACTGGACATCTACCCATTTTGGGAACAAAAGACACTCTATGAAAAAGACACCTGCACCCGAATGTTTATAGCAGCACAATTCACAATTGCAAAGATGTGGAAACAACCCAAGTGTCCATCAATACATGAGTGGATTAATAAAATGTGGTATATGTATACCATGGAGTACTATTCAGCTTTAAGAAACAATGGTGATATAGCACCTCTTGTATTCTCCTGGATAGAGCTG
>RJWJ010034823.1:0-17020 GCA_004363605.1 Indri indri | reverse complement strand
TGATAAATACAAGTGACTAGAACAATACTCAGTAGGCACGCAATATTTGATAAATTGAATCAGATCATCTCTATTCTTGGCTACTTAATCAAAAGATCAGAAAACCACAAATGCTGCCATGTGGACTACATGTATTAATACTATCTTTGTTGTAATCATGAAAGTAAGGGAAGCAATGAATAAACCTTCAGGAAAATACGACTTGTGAATATGCATATATGGTGAGGTTTGTATCTTGTACCCTTCTAGAGCCATCTCAAAACTTCTAATAAATAATAACTATTTTTTTTATTTGAACACCATAGAAGAAGAGTTCTCATGGATTTGCTAACTCCTGGAAATTCTATATTTCTAGAGTTCCTCATTCCTCAGATTAAAACTAATTATTTTATATGTGTGTGATTTTGGACTTCGCAAATAAATAGATAAGCTCCATATTTACATGCATTTTATGATGAGATATACTTCCAAAAACTATACAGTATATTTTAATTGGCATACAGCACACTTGACTAATTTTGGTGCACAGTTCTATGAATTTAGCATACATAAAAATTCATTTAACCACCACTATAATCAGTACACAGAATAATTCCATCACCCCCAAATAATACCTCATGCTATTCACTTGTAGTCAAATTTCCCTCCACAACCCCCGAAGTGACTGACATGTTACTACGGTTTTGTCTTTGTGAGAATTCCACATAAATAAAATCAAATGCTACATAATTTATTGAGTCTGGCTTTATTTACTTAGCATGATACCTCTGTGATTCATAAAAGCTGTTGCACCTATCAAGAGTTCATTCTTTTTTTTGTTGCCAAGAAGTAATGCACTGAATAAATTTACCACTATTTATTTATTCTCCCACTGAAGGAGATTTGGGTTGTTTCCAGTTTTTAGTGATTATGAACAAAACTGTAGAATACCTACTACATATCAAGTATTCTTCTAGGCGAAGGAATGTGGTAACAGCAAAGGCAGAAAAATTCTAATCTTCATCACACTTAACGACTATTGAAAATTGAATTATGATTTAAAAATGAAAACAAAAAGTCATGTAGTCAAATGCGTGACTTACTGTTTTCTTCAGATGCCTAAGATTTTATTCCATTACATTTGAAAGAGTATAGCTAGAGGTTTAATTAAAACTATTGAGTCATTCACTGTTTCTCAGTCTGTATCATGATTACAGGCTACTAAAACACACCATGAAGGTTGTATTTTAGAATCATGAACAGAGGTTGTTTGTTTGTTTTGTTTGTTTGTTTTTAATTATTTGTTATTGGTTTCTAAGAATTGTTAAGGATTTATTTTATTCCAAAATATTAAGGGGATAAAAACGTTTTAGGTTACATGGATCATTTTTGTAATGCTTGAATCATGGCTATAGGTGTGCCTGTGCCCGTCACCCAAATAGTGTTCATAGTACCCAATAGGTTGATTTATTCCCCTCCCTTCCTTCCCCCCTCCCTTGGTCGCTTTCCACTTAGTTTAGTTCCCCCTGAGCAGCTGTGTGTGTGCTCATCAGTTAGTTCCAATTTAGCAATGACTACATGTGGTGTTTGTTTTTCTTCTTTTTTTAATTTTAATTTTAATTTTTTATTTCAGAGTATTACAGGGGTACAAATGCTTTGGTTACATAAATTGCCTTGGCACTGCCCAAAAAGCATGCCCATTCCCCAGAGAGTAGGTATTGCATCCATTAGGTGTGGATTTACCCATCCCCTCCTCCCCCCTCCCACCTGCCCCACACCCTATGAATGTTACTTGCCATATGTGCACATAAGTGTTGATCAATTAGTACCAATTTAATGATGAATACATGCGGTGTTTGTTTTTCCATTCTTGTGATACTTCACTTAGAAGAATGGGCTCCAGCTCCATCTAGGGCAATACAATAGGTAGTTCATCATTTTTTGTGGCTGAGTAGTACTCCATGGTATACATATACCATATTTTATTAATCCATTCATGTATTTATGGGCACTTGGGTTGTTTTCACATCTTAGCAATTGTGAATTGTGCTGCTATAAATATTCAAGTACAGATGTCTTTTTTATAGAATGTCTCTTTTTCCTTTGGGTAAATACTCAGTAATGGGTTGCTGGATCAAACGGTAGTTCTACTTTTAGTTCTTTGAGGTATCTCCATACTACTTTCCATAGAAGCTGTACTGGTTTGCGGTCCCACTAGCAGTGTATGAATATTCCTATCTCACCACATCCATGCCAACAGTTGTTATTTTGGGACTTTTTGATAAAAGCTGTTCTTACTGCAGTTAAGTAATATCTCATTGTGGTTTTGATTTGGTTCAATTTCTAATGCTTATAGCATGGTACTGGTACAAAAACAGAGACATAGACCAATGTAACAGAACAGAGAAACCAGACATAAAGCTATCTACCTATAACCAACTGATCTTTGACAAAGCAGACAGCAAAGTACATGATGGAAAAGAATTCCTATTCAGTAAATGGTGCTGGGAAAATTAGATACCCACATGCAGAAGAATGTTAAGGCTGTTTTTATTATTATTATTTTGATAGATTGAGGGATACATATGGTTTTTGATTACATTGGATGAATTTTATAGTGGTGATATCTTGTTTTTTAGTGTATCCATCACTCAATGTACACTGGAACTTATAGTTAGATTTTCTTCCCTCATCCACCCTCATCCTCCCTCATTCTGAGTCTCCAATGTCCATTGTACCACTCTGTTTGCCTCTGAGTGCCCATAGCCTAGTTCCCACTTGTAAGTGAGAACATGCAGTAATTGGTTTTCCATTCCTGCATTACTTTACTTAGGATATTGGCCTCCAGATCCATCTAAGTTGCTGCAAAAGACATTATTTCATTCTTTTGTATGGCCGAGTGGTATTCCATGATGTAAATATACCATATTCCTTTATCCACTTGTGAGTTGACGGGCACTTAGGTTGATTCCGTATTCTTTCAGTTTTGAACTGTGCTGCAACACACACGATTGTTTGTTTTTAGGTTATTGAACATAATTTATCAGAATTGCAAAGGGGCCAGGCAACATGTGTTTTGTTTAAGCCCTCCTAGGTGGTTCTGAGGAATACTCCAGGTGAATTAACCCCTCTACATTTTTGAAATAGAAACACAGAGAAACACTGCCAATATGTCACTTTAAAGATGTTGATATAAACTAGGGCGTTTGTTTCAGTATGTCATTTAATCTTAATCAGAAAGTAAATTCTCGTTTAAGGGTAAAAGATTTAGTTCAAATTTAAGTATTGAAAATCAAACTATTGGGTAGATGTCATCATTTTTATTCCCTACCAATAAAGTTATTGCTAATTCTTATTCAAGATAAAGAGAATATTGACATTAACACTGGAGGACATCTTCTTTTGAAACACGTACAGCTGTGACTCTACATTGATCCCATCGCAAGATGAGGGACAATGCGCTGGGAGTTCCAATGGACCCCAAAGGGAAGATGATAGATTAATGTAAGTGCTTCTCTAATATTTGGTATCTTACAATGGACAAACACTCCATTTTCAGCCTTCTACCCTAGAAGTCCTTTTCCATGCAATTCTCATCTTCATACCAAATTGAATGAGAAACTAAATTTAGTATATCAGCTCATGTCTTTCAACAGTTTGACTTTCAAATGTGTCTGTTCTGTGAATTTTTATCCTGATTTATTTAAATGAAAAGGTATGTCTGCAATTGTGTATGTCTGCAATTGAAGTTAAAAAAAAATCTCTCTGGAAAGATTCACCTGTTTTCTCTTCTGTACAGTGATAGAGTTGTGTTATTTAAATTGTATATGTTTCACAAGAAATAAGATAAGTACAGATTTAGACGACATATCTGACCCATCAGGTAGGAGAATAGCCAGAAAGAGGTAACAGAGTTAACCTGAAGTATTAGAATCAATTCAAAAGAGAAATAAGGTAACACGAATTCTATCATTATTTAAAATACCACTTCTTCCCTAAATAACAATATATATTTTTCTCAAATAGTACTATGGATGAGGGATACACGGGTTTAAAATTTATAGTTATAAAATGTTACTTCTGATAGAAAGCAGTAAGAGAAAAATAAACAAAACAAAATTTTGTGTTGCTTTTATGTAATAACATGCTGCGATTTATCAACACTTCCTTACTGACCTGAAATGATTAACTTAACTAATGAGAAAAGTGCCTTTTCTCCTATCTTTATTTTTGAAATTTATGGAGTTATTAAGAATAAAATCAATGGCTTTCTCAGAAAAAAAAGCAGCTTAATATCTGTTCCTTTCATGTACAACTATGAAGGAAAGTAAAAATAAAGATAAACATATTATTCACATATTTTTAAAACCCTGATATTTGAAGTTTGAAAAGAATGAGCTCCTACATTTCTTGGCTTATTGGAGAAGTAGTTTTACAGTTATTTTTTTCATGTTGGCATTCTACCCGAAAATGGTAAATTCATAATAGAGATCCTATTAAAAGGGGAAAACATGTCAATTTTATGTTGTCAAGGTTGAGGGAAGTGAACATCTTTTATTTACTTCAGTTCATAAGCTTTTTATGTTTCTTATATAAGCTTTTGAGTTAGCTTACAAGAGATTATCTGACCTAGTGAGAATTCCTTCTAAAAGACTTATTTATGTGCTCAATTATTTTAAAAAAATCTGTCATCTTTCTAGTTTATAACACAATGAAGCTTTCTTGATGCCTTCTTTGTTTTCACAGATTCCAAACCAGGTTAAAATAACATTTAAAATCACACTTGTTAATGACATTTACTAGTATCACTCATATTTAATTAGTGTTACAGACGAATTACAGGATTAGTTATTTCCTTTGAACATTAACATTTCACAATGCTTGAATAAATGTCCCATCCCAACTTTCAAATTTATATTAAAAATTTGTATAATATAGATGCAGTTATACTTTTAAAATTTCATTTTTATAAATATAACCATAACTACTACTTTAAATACCAAAAAGATACAAGATATTTACATGATTTTTCAAACAATTTCATTCTAACATGAACAAAAAACAATATTTAAAACTGAGTATTTGTTCCTGAATAAATTTAACAATCCTTTGTTAAAGGACAATTTTGATTTTTGCTCCTTCCTTCCTAATAAGTGTCTAGGAATCAGCCTCAATGAGGCAGGTGGAACAATTAAGCTCTTCAGGAGGATGACAAAAATATTGTTCTTTACCATCTTTGGGATAACTTGGATGTCTAATTAAACAACCAAGAAGACAAACAGGCACTGTTGTTTTGGTATTTTCATTATATAAACCAGAAAAATTATTTGTTGCTTTAAGCATATTTAAACACACACGTGTGTCTCCTGAAAAAATGTTAGAGATTATAAAATGTCAGCACAAACATCTACAGGAGGGTGAAAACTAAGAACGTGGTAAACTAGAAGTATGCAGCAGAAAAGTTATTTAATATTTAATCACATAGCATTTGTGACTTTTCCATTCCAATAAAGCAAATAATAACCTAGATTTTAAAATCGCATGTGTGTAGAGAGGTAGTTACTGACTATAAAGAGTGGATATGTTTCAGTTTTTTTGTTGTTTTTGTTACTGAATGAGTAAGGGTTATAATAGCTGCTATTTCGGTTTATAGTTGTATAACTTTAAATTTCATTAATATGATATTTTTTCCTGAATGCATTACTTTTTCACTGTGTTTGCTAGCATTATTATCCCAGTGTCCCATTTTACAAAGTGGGTAAAATGGGTTAGTGGGTTAAGTGACCTGCCTAGGACCAGAGAAGCATTAAGCGGTGGAGTCAGAGCTTGAAACAAGGAATTTTAACTTTGGACAACATTCTCTGTAAAGACACTGTGTAGTTTAGAGTTCTATGGAAAGTCTTTGATATAATGCACTAATCAGAAATATTAAAGGCTCAGTGCAGACTGAACTGGTGGCTTTGAAATCTTGCTACTAGGATAATCTATTTTGAATGTGGTTGGCATTACAATTTCTACCATAAGATGCTTTGAGTATATTTGTAACATGCCTTATAGTAAACTAAGTATTGCAAAGAAGTAACAAAACATTATAAAAGAGAGTTCTTATAATTCTCCAAGCCCCACGTTATTCAACATCAAATTATAAGTGTTATTCCTCTCTTGTTCCTCTTAGTTAAGCACTGAATGTTAATCTATTATGCAGAAATAAGTCATTTGAACTGATTGGAAAATTAAGTACTATGAACTCATTACAAGGTGTCAATATATCAGGGCATAGTTATTTTAATTGAAAGAGGGAATTAATTGTAAGACCTAAACCAAGTCTCTGGGGGAGAGCCTAGTAACTTTGATCCTGCTTTATGGCTTTATGGTGTAATCAGTTTTTCCTTTTTAACTCATACCACACAGTTGCTGAAGATAGCATTAGCTGAGCAGACACGCATGTTCAAGAATACCACCAACAACTCATTTGAGGGCTTTAGTCACATTTATATATCTTGGGTCTGCTAATTTTAATAGTTAGGCATCCATTCTTAGCAAAAGAAAGTGACTGACCAGGAGGATTCTGGGAATATAAAATATTGCAACTAACCCTTAGGGCAGGAATATTAAATGTTCCAGCTTATTCTAAGAGGAGAAATTTAAAATTCTATGTATATCCTCAAAGAAATAAGAAGAGCTGATTTATGATATTCTCAAAGTCAGAGTTACGCCTTCCTCTCTGCAATCCCCTTGTATAAAAGAATAATTGGTATATTTGAAATTAAGGATTTTCTTTGAAGTAACTTATTATAGATTCCAGCCAAATATGTCAGTACATTTAGAAAAGTCAGAATTGTTTAAATCTCCCTCAGAGTATCTCAAATTTGTCTTAAGGGTAGGTCTAAGCTAAAATTCCTAAGGCTTAAGAAACAGCATTTTTACCCAGAAGCCAAACATTATCTCTAATGTCGAATACACTTTAGAAATCCTAGGCTCCTAGACATTAAATTAAAAAACTTCTACAGGTTTGTATATTCTGGTCTCTAAAAGAAACATTACCCTCAAAGCCTTTTCTCTAAAAGTGATTTGGCAATAAAATTAAACCTTGGCAGAATATGATACATCTCTGCAGCTCTGAGTGTACAAGTCTGTAGCTCTTTCTGTATTTATGGAATGTCTTGAAGCACATTCTATCTTGGTGTTAGTAAAATAAGCTCAATATTGTAAATTTGAAACTTTGGAAATTAACCTTTTTTAGAGGACCAGAAAGACCGCTTCACAAGTCTACTAAATGTCTTATGTTAATCAAAGGTATTAAGTAAAGTTCCATTGGGGCTTAACTTATTTGTAGGAAAAATTAATGGATCAGGATTTTTGTCTACATTTTAAGAATGTCTCTTTATTCTCACTCCTTTTTCTCTACATATTTTATTAACTCCATCAACATCTATAAATTAAATTTAATCCTTAGATATGAAAAATAGCCAATGCATCTATTTGATCCTTCATGTATTTTTATTGCTTCTATTTACATATGTATATATACCGCTTAGTGTTTACAATTGTATTCAGCAAATTTCCGGTTTATTTAAACCTACTCAAATACTATTTATATTATTACAACAAAACCTACATAGTTGTTTAAATGTTTGAGTTATTGAAGTAAAAAAAAAACAACTTTAGATCCTTTAAACACAGTCTGTGTCATTTTCATTTTCTGTATTTCCCCAACCCCATTTTAAATTTTAATTTCTTCTTTTCTTGATTATACAACTAGTATTTTTGCATCATGCTTACTCTACTTACACCAAACAATCTCCTTTCCTGTTTTCAAACAGTTGTGCAAGTAACGTGAATTCTTTCAGTACATATTACTTCCATTAAAAATAAACATACGTAAATGCTTGAGGTGATGGATATCCAAATTACCCTGATTTGATTAATTCACATTGTATGCCTGTATCAAAACATCACATACACCTTATAAAGATACACAACTATTATGTACCCATAATAATTAAAAATAAAATTTAAAAAGTTTAAAAATTTTAAATACTTAAAAACAAGTTAGGAAAGTAATAAATAAATAAATAGACACAAAACCAACAAATGTATCTCAAGATTTGAGTTCACTATCATGGCTACTGGAAACCCATAATTCAGACTGCCTATCAGTAGTCCCAGGGATCACACATACAAACAAACCACCTCCTGAGGTCTTGGGTATTCTTACCCTCCTGTGGGTATGACTCGAATTATCATGAGGCTCAAGGCCAAGGTCTTCTATTTTATAACAATTTCTCTCTAAATGAGCAAGGATTATAGCATAGATATAATTACTATTAATATCCAAGATCGAAAGAAGAGAAAAATAATGGATTGCCGGGAATTGCTGCTATGAATAACGGAATATCAGCCACAGGGAAAAATAGTCTAATTCACTGAGGAAAATAAGTAACAGCAGATAATAAATGAGATCCGGAAATTAGAAATTGCTGAAAAATACTAGACTAAAACATAAGTTTCAAATCACTCCATTTATCATCTACCATCTTAATTCTTTTACTACTGATATGTTTTATTGCTAATTATTCTCAATAATTTTCAGTCTTTAATATCATTACAGTCCACATTCAGTTAATTTTCTGAATGGATGATGTAACAACCCCCCACACACAGTATCTTTTTAAACACATTTCAATAATTCTAATGTACATCCAGGACCCAGGACCATTATATTACAATGGTTAACCTAATGAACTCTGATACTCACAACCATCATCCAGTCACCCAGATTGGTCCAAACCATTTGTCAGCTTTAAGAGTGAGGAGAATTCATAATCTGATTGCTTGATTCACATAAAGCAGACATGAGGTCATTTATAAAATTATTAGATCATTCATGTACTTTAAATTTAGAAATACTAGAATGTGATTTTAAAAGTGTGCGTAACCATAAACACCATATTTTCAAATTCTAATAAAAACTTTACTTTTAGAATATTTCAGTTTATAGAAAATTAAACATTCAATACCATTATGTCAGAAAAAGTTCCAGAATGCTGAGTTAGTAAAAGTGTTGCCACTAGACCTTATCTACTGACTTTTATTGCAAATATGCAACAGAGTTTTTTTTTTTTTTTTTTTTTTGAGACGGAGTCTCACTCTTTTGCCTGGGCAGGAGTGCTGTGGCATCAGCCTGGCTCACAGCAACCTCAAACTCCTGGGCTCCAGCGATCCTTCTGCCTCAGCCTCCCAAGTAGCTGGGACTACAGGCATGCGCCACCATGCCCGGCTAATTTTTTCTATATATGTATTTTTAGTTGTCCACCTAATTTCTTTCTATTTTTAGTAGAGACGGGGTCTCGCTCTTGCTCAGGCTGGTCTTGAACTCCTGAGCTCAAACAATCCGCCCACCTTGGCCTCCCAGAGTGCTAGGATTACAGGCGTGAGCCACCGCGCCCGGTCAACAGAGCTTTTTTAAACATTGTTCTTGTACATTTCCATCTCTAGTCAAAACAAAATATTGTTGCAATGCTTAGTATATTACCTTAATACATTATCGACCATTACCAGTTACATGAAGCATTAGCAGAATATGTCATACAATAAAGAAAGAAAACCATTTTATTTTTTATAAGCTACAATAAAATATGTGTGACATTTTAACACTTCAAAGAATAGTGAATACATTACAATAAAAATAAGGAGTTTTATGATTATAACTGTGATATATACACAAATGGATTTCCATGACTAGTCTTCAGTTTTTGATACAAAATCTTATGAACATAACAAATAACTAAAACATAAAACCTAAGTTCTCTGAATGAAGTGGGGAAGATGAGACAGAATGGCAGTGGCTGCAAACTTAGCTGCAGACTTACCCTCCCAGCCCTCCTCCCGTTCTCCTGGAGTGGACATTGAGACCCCGATTCAGGTCCCCCAAATGCACAATTTAACAACCTTTGACCTACAGAAAAATGAAAGCTGTGGTGTATGTATAGTGATGACCAAGCACAAAACCCTTCAGATTCATTACATCACTTAATCCTAAAAATCATATTGAAAATTATGCAGCATCACCTCTATTTTATAGGTGAAGGTGCTGAAGCTGAGAAAGAATTAAAGAACTTCCTCAAAGTTATGGTTAATAATTGAAAATCCCAGTCTTGGATTAAGGCCTATCCGTTGTTAAACTTTATGCTATTGCCACTATAACACACAATTTCCTGGACCTAACAGGCCTAGCGTCTGCTAATGAAAATAATCATATAATAAAAACAAAGGTAGAAATGCAACTCTGATGTACACCAAACTAATGACACATGGTGTTATAAGTGCCTAGTGTAAAATGCCTTAACCTACTCAGGAAGTTTTAGTAGAAGGTGTTTCTTAACAATGTGCTGTTTCTTATAATTTAATATGAAAACTTAAATAAAAAGTTCCAATTTTAATATTTCCTTTGGTGTAAATTTTGAGTATATTTGTTTCTTTTGCATTCTTATTGTATTTTGTACATACTTCCATTTTAGCATATTTCACTTTGAATTGTTTTTATACATCTTCCTCCTAATAGTGAGTGCTTAGAACACAGAGACTGTATACTTTCCTCTATATTTCTATATTACCTAGTATATATAAGTGTATATATATATATTACATACATATATTTCTATATATACTAGGCAATTACCTAGCCTAGTGTATGGCACATAGGATTTATTTAATCGATCTCTCCAATTTTACTGACTGAAAGAAAACGTATAAACCAGTTAAAATCATGGCCTTTTGAAGCCTTCTCCTAATGATGAGATTAGCTTCTAATTCCCAAAGTAAAACTTAAGCGTAGAAATCACTCTCATCAGTCATGTGTCATCTCTGCACAAGTCACTTTGTGAGGAATAATTTCCCACATCCAAGTTATGACATGCATCCCCTCATATTTAACCATGCATTGATTGGAGAGGGTGATTCCCAGAAGAGATACTAGATAATATTTAAGTATATATTTATGTATTTATAATATATATTACAACTAAATGTGCATTTATATATACATAATACACAACATACAGTATTTAAATATACTCAGATGTCTTTCCTGAGTTTGAGAACCATATTTCCAAGAGGTTAATAGATACTTCTTTGAATATTTAAAAGACATATTAAATTTTAAAACAAAATCAACAATGGAATGCATGTTTTCCTTCTACCCATCACCTTCAATTTTGCATTCAACATCTCAGTCAAGGTCACTCCAATCTACTCATCCTTCTGGAGACTTTATGATTATTCTTGTCCTTTTATACAATTTTTATGTAAGTTATATCATATCTTATTCAAGAATCAATAAACCACGTTCCAATGAGTTTTCTTGATGCTATTTCTAGTGCTCATCCTCGTCTCTTTCCTAGTTGACTTTATATATTCCTTACTGATCACCCTCTCCTCCAATTTCCTCACTTCCCAATCCATCCACCATAATTCTCTCTATAACAGCTCTCTGAAGTCTATTACAGAATTGGAAATTATTAATACTTTCCATTGATGAACATACACCATAGTATCCAAGATCTTTCCTAGTACTTACTATTATTAAAGATATTTCCCCAACTTTCTTCTTGAGCCTCCTCCTCTCATCACTCATCACTGCTCTAGCTACAAACCTGCTAAAAAATAAAATATCCCTGTCCGTTTTTAGATGTGTTGTATGCTCTTATATTTCATTGCATTTGAACATTCCACTTTCTGTGCTCAGAAGACATTTTCTCCTTCTCTAACTCCTATGTTCCTACTCAATGTTCAAGGACTAGTCTAAATATCCTCTCATTAGCCAAGACGACTGTGGACTTTCTTGGGAAAAATTTGTTCATCTTCCATTTTACTGTGAGGAAATTTCATGATTGTATTTTAGATCTGTCTATAACTATGTATTTATATCTATGTCTATATCTATATTTTTATGATTAGACTCAGACCTCCTTAGATTGTACTTTTGTTATATTTGTGTTCTCAACTCCTAGAAACTGCTCCTAGTAATGTTTCAGTGACATAAACCTATCAGTACTGATGTAATATTTCAACATACAACTTGGTTTCATTATCATGTAGACTTGATTTTCTCAGGTCTTGGACTCCTCTGGGCTTAAGCCTAATCAGATATGTGACTATTTCCTTCCCCTTGATAATATAATCTCATTCTAACTGCTAATTATGGTCATTTTATTTTTCACTAGAATTCTGAACTTTATGAATACAGTTTAATAAAAGGGATTAGTATGCTTTTATTAAGGTTCTTCCCTAAAATAATTCTATCATTCTTCTCACTTTGACATATAGATTATCTTATTATTCTCTTTTATACATATTGAAATGGAAAAGCATTGCTTATGATCAGTTATAAATAAATCTGCTAGTTTCCATTATTACGTAGATATTATAACATATCCTGTGTAGAATTATATAATTTTTAATATATTTAGTATTCAAAAAACTAATTTGGAGAGAATATTTTACATCAAATATTACACCTAAACTCATATAAGCTAAGTTCAATATCATTCACTTCTTGAATACTTTTAAATACTTATTATGTGTCACAGATATGTCTTTCATACCAAAAGGGAAGGTGTAAAATAAAAAAAATGACAATAAAGAAAGGTAATGATAATAACTTGTTTGTATAATGTTTATTTTGTTTCAGGCCCTATTAACTTATTTAATACAACAACTTGTAAGTGATCTGCTTTAAGCTAAAGTAGCAAGACATTGCTAAAGGAACATATGACACAGTCAAAACAATTTTGTTCACCCTTTTATTCACAGTGCTTAGAAAAGGTCCTTAACTGGTATACAGGTTTTGATAAATAAATATTTTGGCAATTTAAATTTAATTATACTAAATAAGCAGTTTACTGAGCTTTTGTTATGGTAACTGAATGATTTGTTTCCTATTAGAAATCTACATAACTCATGGATTTAATATTAAAATTAGTATAATGGACTTACATGATAAATTGCTAGAATGGATATTTTATTTAACATATTTTTGTAGTATAAATATAGACTCAAGAAATAATTCTATAATATTGTGATGTTCCTAGTAGGTTTTTGTGACTTTATAAATCATTATGAAAAGTTACGTATCTGTAAGTTTAACTAATATGTAGCCAAATGATAAATGTAAATATTTAAGAGTAAATATTTCTTTTTAAAATTGCTGTAATTTTGTCAGATCTGGATGTACATTACAAGCATGAAAGTGTTCTCTGCTTTAAGTTCAAAGACTAATTTCTGGATTCAATTATGAGTTTGGATAACTGTGTTTAGATGTTTGAACACCTAATTGATTATACTACATTTGTTTGATCATGGTTGAAATGTAATTTTACTGCTTGGTTGGTGATATTTTTTTGGAAAGTATTAAATAGATTTGCTGCTTAAGAGTAAATTACTTTTTTGCACAAGTTGTCAGAAATCTTCCAGGCAGGGAAGCACATGTTTTTATCATTATTATTATTTTTAACAAAGAGGGAACATAGGAAGGTAGTAACCCAGGGCATTATTAGAAAACAATCCTTGAACTGATTTCAGAACATGAACCCCTATTTGCTATTGTAATTTTTTCAAAGGTGTTTTAGCCACTTCATCAAAAAAACTGATTCTCAAATTCATTTTTATAACACTAAGGGTTTTTATTCAAATAGCTTTATCTAACACTTCAGTTTGTCAGATTATTTTCAAAGTGTGTGTTAGATGCCCACGGAATGTGAAAAATGTTGGGGATCAAGGGAAGGATGGTTCTTTGGAAATGTTGGATGAACAAAACCAAACAGTATTTTTAGTTCTCTTTATGTAGTACCAGTCCAACTCCCTTAATTTAAAAAAATGATCTCAAAGGGGAATTAAAAGACTCTTTTTTTGAGGATCATCTTGAGAACATGTTTTGAAAAACTCTAGGCTAATTCACTAAATTTGGAGCCCTATCTGGGACAGCAAGTTATACATGCTCCTATTTACAACAGCTTCCCTAAGCATTGCTTTTAAGCAGATATTTGAATTTTGCTTGAAATGAAATATCAGCACTTTTGTCCAAATTTGCAGGTTGTTTTTTTTTTTTCATTTTGTTTCATTTGATTTCCTCCAGTCACTTCTCTGACTATAGTTAAAAACATATAATGTGAATTTTTCTGCTATAATTTCTTTGATCTTTTTTTTTCTTCTTAAGTCCCATACAGTGTAAAAAAAAAAGGTTTTTTTTTGGTGTGGCCTCTATGTTCGTTAAGTTTTAATTCAGCAGCAAGTGGGGGAAATAATACTTAGTAGAAAAGCAATGATTTAAATCAGCAGTCCCCAACCTTTTTGGAACCACGGACTGGTTTCACGAAGACAATTTTTCCACAGACCGGAGGTGGAGGGAGGGGTTCTGGATGATTACATTTATCGTGCATTACATTTATTGTGCAGTCAACCTCTCTGGAACAGAACTGAGAACCCAGATATAAAACCATCCTCATATAGTCATCTAATCTTTGACAAAGCAGACAAAAATGTACACTGGGGAAAAGAATTCTTATTCAATAAATGGTGCTGGGAAAATTCGATAGCCACATGTAGAAGATTGAAATGGGATCCACACCTCTCACCTCTCACAAAAATCAACTCACAGTGGATAACAGACTTAAACCTAAGGCATGAAACTATAAGAATTCTATAGGAAAATGTTGGAAAAACTCTTATGGACATTGGCCCAGGCAAAGAATTTACGAAGAAGACCCCAAAGGCAATCACAGCAACAGCCAAAATAAATAAATGGGACCTGATCAAATTAAAAAGCTTCTGCACAGCCAAGAGAGCCATCACAAGAGCAAACAGACAACCTACAGAATGGGAGAAAATATTTGCATGCTACACATCTGATAAAGGTCTGATAACTAGAACCTATATAGAACTCAGGAAAATCAGCAAGAAAATATTAAACAACCCCATTAAAAAGTGGGCTAAGGACATGAACACTTTTCAAAAGGAGACAGACTAATAGCCAACAAACATATGAAAAAATGCTCAGCATCTCTAATCATCAGGGAAATGCAAATCAACACAATGAGATATCACTTATCTCCACTGAGAATGGCTTTTATCAAAAATTCTCAAAACAATAAATGTTAATGATAATCTGTATTTGCAGCTGTTCCCCAGCACTAGCCTCACTGCCTCAGCTCCACCTCAGATCATCAGGTATTACATTTTCATAAGGAGCACACAACCTAGATCCCTCGCACGTGCAGTTTACAGTAGGGTTCATGCTCCTATGAGAATCTAACACTGTTGCTGATCTGACAGGAGTTTATGCAGTGATACAAGCGATGGGGAGCAGCTGTAAATACAGATGAAGAAGGTTTGTTAGCACACCTGCCACTCACCTCCTGCTGTGCCGCCCAGGTCCTAACAGGCCACAGCCCAGTAATGGTCCATGGCTGGGGGGTCGGGGACTGCGGATTTAAATGATACAGGAAAATTTTTCTTCCTCTTGCAAAAATCTGGGTATGTGGCAGAGTTCTTCATTGTGTCAGGTAATCCTTATTCCTCATTTCTCCTTTCCTTTTTTCTGCCCAATATGATCTGCAGGAACCTCATTTCTCCTCGTTCTCTTTCTCTGTGGATGACCTTGAAATCATGGTCCATACTGGCTGCTGTTACCATCACCCATATTTTAGCCACTAGCAAGGAGACAATAGGCAGAAAAGGATAAGGATAAACGTTACACACAACTCGTCCATTTATATAGCAATAATAAACCCCCTTGGCCACAAAGTCCGATATAACTGGAAGAGAGGCTTAGAAATATCTACTCTTGTTGGCAAGGCAATAAGTTGAAATATGACGTAGTATAGAAATTCCATCAAAATTTATAATTTTGTTGCTGTCTAGTGAGAAAAATATTATTAAAGATGTGGAAAGGACAGGAGGGAAAATGAAAGAGATCCAACATGGGTGAACATAGTCAAACCTAAAGAGATACTACGTCACAAAAATTGCTTCACTTGTCAAGGTTATCAATAACACCTACCTTTGGAAAGTAATGAGTCAATTCAGTTTTTATCTTACTTGGCCCCTATTCTGCAGTCTCTTTTCTTCTTTCATTTCTTCTCCAAACTTCTTAATTTGGGAGTGTTTCAGGGCATAGTCTTTGGACTTGTTTTCTGCTTACATACACTCCCTTGGCGATTTCCTCTGGTTTCATGTGTGTAAATACTATCAGTATGGAAAGGAAATTTTAAAAAACTCCTCTAATCTCCTGAATTATATATTAAACTACTTATTCTACATCCACACTCAAAGTTGTGATGATAGGTAGCCCAATCTTAACTTGCCAATACTTATCTCCTAACATTCCTCTAAAAATTGATTCATCTAGCATTTTCCCACCTCTGTTGATAACAACTCCATTCTTGCAATTTCACGGGGCAAAAATTTTGGAGTAATCTTTAACTTTTCTCTTTATCTCCTGTTCCATATTCAATCTTGCAGCAATTACTATTGAGTCTGCCTTAAAATGTGTACGGAATCTAACCCCTTCTCACCACTTCTACCTCAACCCCAGCAGACCAAGTCAGTGTTAGCTCTCCTCTATACTGTAGCAGTGACCTTTTAAATAATCTGTTTCCACACTTGCCCACCACCCCCCCCATCTTATGTTCAACACAGTGGCCTGAGTGATACTGAAGAAACATAAGCCAGATCAAGTGACTTTTTTTGTTCCAAATCTTGCAATAGCTCACCATTTATTCAGACTAAAAGTGTAAGTGCTTAAAATGGCCTTGAAGTGTTTGCCATCCTTACCATTACTTTCTTCTCTCCACCCTGACTACAATGACCACCACTCTGTTTCTTGAATACATCCATCAGGTATGCTCTTGTCACAAGGATTTTGCTCTATTTCCTCTGTCTGCAATGCAATTCCCTCACATTTTTACCTATTTTGACTATCTTATTATCAATTAGGTTTCCTATCACCACTCTGTTTACAATATCAACAGTCACTAAATATTTC
>RJWJ010034822.1:0-17029 GCA_004363605.1 Indri indri | reverse complement strand
AGCAACTGTATTTTCAAAATAACAATTACAAAAGTACATTTGTTGTAATGTGAAATCTGGAAGGATTAAGAGCTTTTCTGGTTTTTAAGATGACTTCATACCTCCATTATGTGTTAATCTTATCAATTTACTTTTAGAGAGGACTATTATATCTGTGTTTGCAGTAGACATTTTTCTTTCACATCTATGTGTCACCTATATTTTGAACCCTATTATCAAAACCTGAAAAGACTTTGTTATCATCACAACATCTGGAAATTTAAGCTATATTTATGCAGTTGTATAACAGTTGGGTCTGTATGGATAAGAATGTTTAATCTAATCAGAATAACTGAAAATTTCTCACTATAGTATGGAGAATTTTAAAGTGCAGAAAAATGTCGATCAAATAAATCAAAAGCTCCTTGAAGTTTTAATGTTTTGTTGATGGAAAAGAAGCCAAACTTTGTAAAAGAACTTAAAGAGGTTTATTCTGAGCCAAATTTGAGGACTATGACCTGGAGCCACATCCGAGAAGCCAAGAGCAAGTGGAAGCACTGTGGTTGGGTTACAGTTTGGTTTTATACATTTCAGGGAGACAGGGGTTACAGGTAAAGTCATAAATCAATACATGGAAGGCATACATTGGTTTGGCCCAAAAGGGTGGGCCATCTTGAAGTAGGGGCTTACAGGTTATAGATAGGTTTAAAGATTCTTTGACTTGTAATTGGTTAAAGACATGAAGCTTTGTCTAAAGGCCTGGAATGTTTTAAGATTAAGGAGATCTGTTAATCAGAGACAAGCCACCAGACACATATTGGTTGTATAAATTGAGGACCTGCAGGTTTGTCTTACATAGCCTTAGGCGTATTAATGAGTTATAAAGGGTGTCTCCAAGAAGGGACGGGGGCATGATGAAGCCTGTCTGACCTCCCTCCTCATGGCAGGCAATTTAATTTTAGGATATCACCTTGGCCAGGAGGGGATCCATTCAGTCGGGAGGTGGGGTGGGGAAGAAAGCCTTAAGATTTTATTTTAGTTCACAGTTTCAAGTATTTTGTTTTAAATTTCTAACCGTCTGGAAAAAATTTTTCACATAAATATGCCTAGAGAGTCATCTTTAGTTAATTGATGTACAATTTAATGATTTCTAAAGGGTCATATTGCCTTATCTGCATCAATAATTTTACTTTCACTTAATTGCATAATTTTTTCTAAGTTACGAGCTGTTACATAAGCTTTGAAATTATGATAACACTACTTCATAGAACCATCTATTGAAATACCAGAGAAGTCTTAAAAGTTTCAAGAAGCCCCAAAGAAATTTCTTTACTGCAAGATAACATGGCAGGTCAATAACCTAAGTCCAGTTTGTTTGATTGTTGCTTTCCTGAAAGCATCTTGACTTAAAGCTATGAAACACTTAGTATTTTGGAGTTCTTATCCCATTCCTCTAACAATTACTACCAGAACCCCACCAGCTAAAATCAATGTGTGCATTCTGGTCCCTTTATCATACTTGACAGCCATGGAGAAATCCAAAACCACAGGTAGAAGCAATGACATGTTGTAATCAGTGTATAAGTTACAACAGAAAAATTTTTAATAATTCAATATCTTTTGCTATAAATCTATAAACCATGTCTAGGATAGAGACTGTCATACATTACTAGCTCAAGCCAGTCTTTCCGAGTTCAAAATCTGTATTTGCCATTTACCAGCTGTTCAACTTAACTAAGCAAAATTTTCTCTCAGTTTTCTCCCCTAAAAAATGGAAATGATTCTGACACCTACTTCATAAATTTGTAATAAAAATTGAGTAAACTAATATAGGTAAAATGCTTAGTAAAGTGCCTACCATAAAGTAAGTGCCACACATATGATAGTTATTATTATTTATTTTTTAATTGTTAATAGGGAGCTGTAAAAACTTTGTGGAAAAATGGAACTAAAAGATAAATATTAAAAAATAAACTTTATTTTTCAACATAAGTTCTTTCAAGGTTAAGATACTTTTGTAAGCAATGATACCAGCCATTTAGTCCATCCTTAAAGAACAGAGAGTCCTGGGAATTTAAATATGTCAATGCGGTCTTTTTACAATATTAACTGAAGGAAGATGGGTGCTATTAGCAGAGTTTTTTAGCATTATGAAACAAAAAGAAGTCAGAAGAAGTCAAATCAGGACTGTGAGGTGGATGCCTAATGATTTCCCATTAAAACTCTCATAAAATTGCCCTTGTTTGATGAGAGGAATGAGCAGGAGTGTTGTTGTGGTGCAGAACGACTCTCTGGGGAAGCTTTTCCATGTATTTTTCTGCTAATGCTTTGGCTGACTGTCTCAAAATATTTTCATAATAAGCAGATGTTAGTGCTCTTTCTGTCAACAAGCAAAATGTCTTGAGTATCTCAGAAAACTGTTGCCATAACTTTTGCTCTTGACTGGTCCACTTTGGCTTTGACTGGACCATTTCCATCTCTTGGTAGCCATTGCTTTAATGGTGTTTTGTGTTCAGGATCTCACTGGTAAAACATGTTTCATCTCCTATTATGGTTCTTCAAAGAAATACTTCAGGATCTTGATCCCACTTGTTTAAAATTTCTGTTTCCTTTGAAAGTTCTGTTCTGCAGCTGATTTGTGTTTTGGTACTTATTAAGTACACAGTTTGTTCAATTTTAATTTTTCAGTCAGAATTGTGTAAGCTAAGCCAACTGAGATGTCTATGGTGTTTGCTATTGTTTCTGCTGTTAATTGCGGGTCCTCTTCAATTAGGGCATGAACAAGGTGAATTTTTTCCTCACAAATTGATGTGGATGGTCTGCCACTATAGGCTTAATCTTTAATATTGTCTTGTGCTTTCTTAAAATAAGGTATCCATTTGTAAATTGCTGATTGGGGGGCATTGTCCCCATAAAGTTTTCATAAAGCATCAGTGATTTCACCATTCTTCCATACAAGCTTCACCATCAATTTGATGTTTGTTCTTGCTTCAATTTTAACAGAATCCATGTTGCTCTGATAGGGGTGCTTTTCAAACTGATGTCTTTTCCTTTTAGTGCCTCTTACGCTTCTCAGGCCTTGAGAATGGTAAATAATGTTATTATGCAAAATTTAAAATTTATACCTGATGTCTCAGAGCTGTAAATCCGGTATGTAAACCACCTGGTGAAAAGGGATAATGGTACTTCAAGTTGTACAGGAAACAGGTTTGCTAAGAAACCCAATTCTTAGAGGGTAGCTCTGGCTGTGGAACTGGCTTTGTCCCAGCAATTCACAGTCTCTGTCTTAATAGTTGACAGCACAAACTATTTATCAAAAGGCAGTTTTTGTGAGGATGCCATACTGATAACCAACCCATGGATTGTGCTATAGGCTATTGGATACTCTTGTTTTGGTTTATTTTCCAGTCAAACAAAGCCTGGAAGATAGAAGATAGTTTATCACTGTACTTTGGTGATTAAATAAAAATGACTTGTAGCACTGCTTATTAATTCATTCACTTAGAGGTTATTGGGAGAATATAATTTTTCTTTCCTATTGAAATCCTATTATATATGTACATATGTGTACATATTTGTATATCTACTATTGAGATATTTGTATTATCTTTTGTTTGTGGTTCCTATCCTCTTACTATATTATAAGCTCCTTGAGGGTAGGGGCCAGGTCAATTATATAAAAATAATCCTTTGCTCATAGGATGGTACTTTCTTCATAGTAGGTGGTAAATATACCTGTTTATTAAATATACAGATTTTGTTAGCATTATTTTAGCAGCATGGCCTTATGAAAATATGTCCATTTCTATAAAGCTAACCTATGCTGTAAATAAATTCACAATGGTATGCTTGAAGAGCAAGCAGTGATGCGGTGCAGACTTCTTCGATCCCAGTTTTGTAAGGGTTATGAGGTGGGGAGGCAGCATGGGAAACATTTGTTGATCTTCAGCACCCAAGCTGTGACGTACCTGAAAAGTTCATATTTATTCTTAATGGATTTGTACAGGAAGTAAAACTTTTCTTACTCTGTTCAGTATATCCTTTTTTCCCTCAGCTGCCGTCAATATTCTTCATTATATCTTCCTGTCAGACTTGTACTCTGAGTTCCAAAGTCTGCTAAATATTCTTCTTTGAGCCCTCAAACATCATTATACCTCGCATACAAGGAGGTTTTTCAGCAGATATTACACTAACATGGTCTTCCTTCTTGATACATAGAGCCATTTTAAGATGTCTTCTTTCTTGCTAATTGATGTATGAAATTCTACTTCTGTGATTAGGCTAGAAAGACTACATAGAAGTAAACTATTTTTAAAAAACACAAACAAATAGTACAACTTTACTGAACACCAAATTATTAATTCCAGATGGTTATTTTCTGTACCTGAATCAAGAAATGAATGGGAGTTTATCCAACAAAAATATTACGTGAGTCATTAGTGCCCAGACATATCTATTTTTAAAGCTATTGAACTCTGTATAATATCAAATTGCTCTCTGAGGCAAGCTGTATCTGAACAAATATCTTATTTGGTCCAAGCTCCTGATAATTAGTGGGACTTAAATCTTCCTGGCATATCTCAGCATGTTTAATCACAAGCATCCAGTATTTATAGCACTTATTTTCATTCAGCCTCCCCCTCTTTGGTTTCATTAGCATGCATTACTCTCCAGGAGATTTGGGCTGAGTTTATAGGAGCATTGCCAAATGAGTTAGGATCAAAATATTTAATACATTCAATTTATTGTTGCTTATACAATTAGGCCACATGGTTGTGTCCTGGAGAAACCTTTTCTTTAACATGCTGTGATAGTACAGCTGTCCTAGAATTTTTAAAATTCATGCTATACTGTAAAGTGATATTAAAAGGGAAAATATGCTTAGGGTGGAAAATGAAACAGAAAAAGACAATTAGAAAGGGCTAGCTTGTTAGACATGAATAAAAATAAAGACTTAAAATATTTAATATAAAGAAATAGACATAAATATGTGTAACTACAGTTTCCTGTGCTTGTGTTGTGCAGTCTAAAGGTACCCAGAGAAGGCTTGAATGCAGATGGCCCAGGGAAAGCCAGAGAGCACCTGAATAGTGCATTTCTTCCTGCTGACTTCTCCTTCACTCAGCACTTCCCTCCCTTTCAAGCCTTCTTTTTCAGGACTTGGATAATATCAAAATATACGTTGAGAATGCCCAATCCAAAAATCTGACTTGTGTAATGCTTCAAAATCTGAAACTTTTAAAGCTGTGATCTGATACTCAAAGGAAATGCTCATTAGAACATTTTGAATTTTAGATTCTCAGATTAAGGATGCCAAGTATAATGCAAATATTTCGAAATCCAAAAAAATTCAAAATGTAAAACACTCTGGTCCCAAGTGTTTTGAATAAGGGATACTCAACCTGTGTTTCTCTCATTTTCCTCTACAGTTACCTCAAATCTCTATCATCAATGATTACCTTTCCAGTATCTTTTTTTTCTTTCAAGATCTATGATAATCAATAAAGCCATGATCATGCATTTGATGACACTAGTTGATTCATACATTTGTCATCTCAGGTAACATCTATGCATATTAATAAGAACCATCTGAAGGTAAAAGTATTTTAAAGCAAATGGGAAACATTAGATGTCAACAGGATAGATATAGGTAAAGTTTTTGGGAGACAAACTTCTAGGAAGCTGAGAAATAATGTCATAAGTGAATATTCCCACTTGTAAATATCATAAGGCTTTCCCATTACCAAAGACGAAAAAAGCTACATATATCTTAGTACATATACTAAAAGAAATTTATTAAAGTATATTTTAAAAACACACTCTCAGAAAACTAGGAATAGAGGAGAACATTCCCAACTCAATAAAGAACATCTATTAAAAAAACGCTATGGCCAACATGATACTTAATGCTGAAAGACTGAATGTTTTCCCCTCAAGATAGGGAACAGGCAAAGGTTTTTACTCCCATCACTGCTATTCAACATAGTACTGAAATTTAGATACTAAATTTTAGGGGGATCAATTCCAACAGTCTCTTGGTGGATGGGGATACTAAAGCTTCTTAATGAAACCTTGTAGGGTGTCATGTCTTGATTGTTAAGATTATGAGATGTCTATTAGAAACTTTAATCTGGCTTGAATGGGAGGAGATTTGGGTTGAGAATGGTGGAATTCAGGCTTCCAGGTACACCAGTTGATGTGGGCCAAGGGAAATGTGCATTCCCTGAGGCAGGCATGAAAGCTCCAGGAATTCCTTCTTGATCAGCTCCCCTCTCTCCACTCACAGATAAGCTGAAAGTGTAGCCTGAAGGCTAACATGATAAGATGATGCACATGTTATCCCTTTCCATCTGTACTCTCTCTTGGTTTCTATTGACTCTGGCAAGGTAGAGAGAAAATATGAACATGCACCTATGGAGCCTAGAGAAGGGGACGTCAGCTGAGAGACATGCACCCTGTTTCTGACAGAGCCACCTAAGTGTAATGATGTCAATCCTGTATGCACTTTAAAATCACAGGCCCCACCCTGCAAAGAGATACTAATTTTATTGTCTTAGATGGGGTCAGGACATTATTAAAAATACCCCTAGTGATGATAATGTAAAGCCAAGTTTGAGAACCACTGTCCAATGACTTATACAAGGTAAGTGCCCCAGAACCCAGGACTTAACAGAGTTTGGTGAGGGGAAGTGTACAGTTAGAGTTCAGAGTTGGCACCATCAGAACCTTGAGTCAATTGTCTTTGACAGTACCAAGACTGGACAAGGTGTTGTCCCAGCTGTGGTTACAGCAAGAACAGAGAGCAACATGCAGAGGCCACGCTAGGACAAGAAGCCTCTTCTCCAATGGCCCAAAGTTAAGAAAGTTTCCTTCGTATCCATTGCAACCTAGGAAAATGAAAAATAGGAAAAACAGAGCATTTATTACATATAGTTTGAATTACATCAATCTGGACATGGTTAAGAAAATTAGTAGTGATTCTATGTAATATAATTTTTTTCTTAAAATACCATCTTGATTCAGTTTTAAGAGTCTGAGTGGAGGCCAGTCAGTTCTTCTTCCATTCACTTCCCTAAGAAGCTCTCATAGGCCTACTGTGTAATAATACCCTAATTGCTGGGGGCCCAGGTACAAGATGACTGGATAAAGCCCCTGTTCCCTATTAAAGTTAGCCAATCCCTTGGGAAACCCCCAGAAACTCAGTTAACCACAACCCATTGCCATATATAAGCTGCCCCGTGACACACCAGTTTGCTGTTACCCTGTCTTTGGGGACAAAATTCGGTGGCCTTATGTGTCAGCCTTCTCTCCTTCAGCCTTGTAGATAATGAATTCTGCCTTTTGTCTATCTGTGTGTTACGTGTAATGGACAAGATTAAGGACCCATCATTTCCTTTCTTTCCCTACTCATCCCTCAGACACATTCACAGGGAAAGTTGAGATTATGAACAAAGACTCATCCAGTCACCAATAAAATGACTTATTTTCATGTTTAGGTGTGCACTGAATTTTCTAAAAGAAGAAAGCTATCATAATACTGTGAGGAATTAGGCAATGTCTAACTCTATACTGTTTAGCATTATTTTTTAAATCAATACTTCATTTATAGACAACTTTACTCACTCACTTGCCATAAAAGAATGCCTTTTGGGCAGAGGGTTTCAGGAGGCAATACGAAGGAGGCAGAAGACTGTTTTAGATGGAGTTTGGATGGAGCGAAAGCCTGAGTGTTCTCTATAATAAACACATTTCTTCTAAGGCTGAGGAATATGACTGTCTCTTGTATGTGAATGATGAACACATCCTTCCGGCTGTTCTTTTGTGACTTATTTTCTTCTTTATTTTACATTTGAAGTATATATGGGAAGAGGTGAGGAGGGGAGGGTGGAAGAAAAATGAAAGAAAGCAGAGGACAAGAAAGAACACACAATTAAACAAAAAAAAGGGTACCAGAAACCCTAGTTTTTTTCTTTCTAAAACTTGACGATCTTTCATAAAAGCTTCAAATACTAAGATGCAGTGAAGCCTATTTTTGAAAAGAATGAATTGTTTGCTAAAGAAAAATTTATCAATAATAATGGGAGATATCAATTCAAACTTCCAAATTCAGTTATTCAAGAGAGATAGATCAAAGATCATACAAATATTTAGAACTTCTAGATTGTATGAAAACATGCAACATCGAGAATTTTATGCTCTGTATTCCTGTTATATTTGTTTTATACATGTCAAATTTATAAAGTTGTTAGCTTATATTTTAATAAGTAGGATATGCTTTATAATATATGGGGGCCCTCTGGAAGTAAAATGCATTATGGATTTCAAGGGATAGTCAGTGCATGTTGGTGAAAAGAGTCAAGTGGAATGGGTTTACTAATGACTCCAACACTAATCAAATATGTCAATGTCTCTGGATTTGTATCAGCTATCTAATAATGCATAACGAACCATCCCAAAACTTAGTGGCTTAGACAATTATTGAATATTTCTCTGACTATAGTGGGTAGCCTATGCGCAGCATGGCGGTTCTTCTGCTGGTCTTACCTGGGCTCACTTGAACAGCTGCACTCAGTTGGGGCTTTAGCTGACACAGGGCTTTCCATGTTAGTTGTACTCACATACTGGCTGTTGAGAGATTCTATTTTCCTCCATATGGGCTTAACCAGTTTTCCTACAACATGGCAGCTAGGTGCCAAGCATAAATGGATGTTTCAAGGCCTCTTAAAGCCCAGGTCCAAAAGACACACAGCAATATTTCCACCACATTCTTTCGGTCAACACAATTCACAGGGCAGGCAAAATTCAAGAGGAAGGAAAATGCATTCTATTTCTTGATACGAGGGGTGACAAATTGAAAAAGGGTATGTAAAGATGGATGGGATAGTTCAGACCATCTTTGGAAACAATCTATCCATGAGGGTTAAATTTTGTCATTTACTAATTAAGAGTTGGGATTAAGTTATATTAATAACTTTCCAGCTAAAATTTTATGATTCAAAAAATACTTTTACAATTGAAATGATTGTGGTTTTTTATCATTGTTTTTATTATTTATTGCTTGATTTGATTCTAAATCATGAAACTTTTTATATTGAGTTTTTAGGTATTTCCAGTTGCAATTGTGGGAGATTATGTTCATGATGAGGTTTCTAGTAATATGTTGCAGTAGAAATTGAAAGACTTCTTGTATGTAATACACAATGATTTCTGTGTGCCAGTAAAGTCAGTAATATTCCTAGACTGAGTCCTTAGAGATCATTCTTTTCTTTTCATCCTCTCCAAGATGATATTAGGTCTCATGGTTTCATTTATGATGATTTCTTGCTATACAATTAACAAATATATATCTTAGGGCCTGAGAAATCTCTCTCTTTTATTTATTTATTTTTTTAGAGACAGGGTCTCTCTGTGTCACCCAGTGTGGAGTGCAGTGGCATGATCAAGACTCTCTGCAGCCTTGAACTCCTGGGTTCAAGCAATCTGCCTGCCTCAGCTTCCTGAGTAGGTAGGACTACAGGCATGTGCCACCACGCCTAGCTAATTTTTTCTTGTCTTTTCTAGAGACAGGGTTTTGCTATGTTGTTCAGGCTGGTCTCAAGCTCCTGGCCTCAAACTATCCTCCTACCTCAGCCTCCCAAAATGCTGGGATTACAGTTGTAAGCCACCATGCCTGGCCAAGAAATCTCTTTATCTTCACTTGGTTTCTCAAGCTACTTACTGGATATTTTCATTTCAATACTTTTTAATTTTTAACTTTAAATACAAACAGAACCAAATTCAAATTTACTATCACTTTGAGAAAATTATAACTTCCTACTTTTCGTAAGTGTTAGCATCATTTAACTCTCCAGTCTTGAACTTCAAGAGGCACATTTAAAAAAACTTTTCTATTTAACTCTCTATAACTACATCTTCTAAAAGGTTTCTATCGAGTTTTCTCTTTCAGTAATTTCCACAGCTAAATTTTTACTTTTGTAGTGATATACCTACTTCATACTATTAGCAACTTCTATTTGAATTTCTACAATGACTTCTTAACTACTCTTCTAGCCTCCTATCTCTTTATTCTCTAATTTGTCCTAATACACCACTCTTAACAATAATCCTTTAATGGCTTCCACAGTCCTTGGTCTTATGTTTATAGCCCTCCACAGCCTAACCCTAATCTACTGATCTGATGCTTTCTCCTACTCTTTTGCTATGTGAATCTTTGGCTCATCCCAGACAGGTCTAATTTCAGTCCATCTTCAAAACCTTGTGAACACAAATTCTGAGCAATGTTCAGGTCATTGCCTCTGCCCAGAACATCCTCTCAATTAATCTTGCATCCTGCTCCCTCTTGAAGGCTCAGCTTAATATCCATGTGTCTGAAAATCCATTATTTTTATTTTCTACCACAGAGAGTCAAAGCTTGCCATCTGTTATGGGTATGGAAAGTAAAGGTGTTGTTATGTGGGACATAGGAAGTGATACCGTGAACTTAAAACTCCCCTTCATGTAGTTGACTTACTTGAAATATCAGCAACATACCAAGAATAAACAAAGGTTGTAGAATAGCTAGATTCTGATTAAGGAGTGACCGGCTCAATCTGTACTGAACCTTGGAAACTTTGGTTTGATATCCATTATCTGGTAATAAATGTTAATTTCTCTGTTACCAGGCAACTTCTTATGTTTATCTTGTCTCTGCTACTAGACTTTTTAGCTCCTTTGAGGGGTAGAGCCCATATCTTCTGTATTTTATTGTCTCCTTTGTTTAGAACTTTATTTTACACATAACAGTACATAATGATATTAAATGCTTAAATGTCATGCAATAGTTTATTAGGTACTCAGTGAACAGCAAACAAATAATTAAACAAGAAACTGAACATTTCTTTCCAAATTGCTTTGCAATTATAAAATAGCTTTGTTCTTTCTTCAAGTCTTACTTTTTTATTGTGACATAAGAGTAGTAGTCTTAATTTACTCAAATGCATTTCACAAAAAAATAAAAATATAAAGTCAAAAGGATTTGATACATTATCATGAATATATTATATATTTAAAGGAATACTTTATATGCTTTATTCTCTGTACATATCATCAAATTACAAGCTTTTAAAAAAGTAATTAATAAATGAATGATTTCCAAGAGATAAAAGTGAGTGACAGCCTTAAAATGATTTAAATTATTTTTAGCCAAGTCCTTTCCTGAGTTAGTACATATTGGTGTTTTTCATATAAGGATGCCAAAAGGGTGTGTCTGAATTCCTTAGGTGATTCCCAGATATCACTCTGCTCTCAGACTTACCAATGTCAGAGGATATAGCCCTGGATATCGTGAGTGAATTGTGCATTATCATTAAAAAATGATGAACAAGACTCAAATAATCAGGAAAGCACCTTCCATAGAACTCACTTTAGTGGAGTAAAAAGTAATTTTGCAAGTGCTTTCTTGCTTACTTTTCAGTGCAGGGGCACAAACTCCATGTATTCAATTACAAAAACCCAGTGATCTAGAAATGAAATGAGAGTCCATAAATGAAAAGTATTGGTTAGTGTAGCATGGAAAATGCCTCTTCACATAAATATTGGAGAAGATATTTAAGAAACAGATTATGTTTTAAGCAGACATTTATAATTGAATTTTTAAAAGAATAATTGAGAATTAGAAATACTTAAAGTTATATGTTCTGATAAAACGTATTTGAAATGGATCTGATTATGGTGTTGAGAGCCTATCCTAGGATGGTCATAATTCTTTTTCAAAGATCTAAAATAAAATTGTTCTAATGTACAAACACTTAATTTCAATTTTGAAGCAGAAAGTAGAACTCAAAGAATCTCAGGCTATAAACATTTTCAGATAAATCACTGCAAAATTGTTTTGTTTTCATGATTTTCTCTTAACTAGCCAGCTTTAGTTTACTTATGTAATACGCTGAGTGATTGACAGAGCACTCCATGAATTAGTTGTTCGGTTAGAATTGTGTGAAGGAAGATGGTAGCAACAGGTTTTAATTTATGATGCATTTGGAAATCTCTTATAAATATTGAGCTTCAAGTGTGTGTAATCTTCTTGACCTTGTATTACAGATGGTTTTTCCGTCAGTTACATGAATAAAATACATATATACTAGCCATTTGATAAATAAAAATTATATTTACCAGTAAACTCAGTGATTTAGTGGTTGGAAATTATAGCTGTCTCTTGGTTTTCTATTTTTAGTATATGTGCTGCCTAGGGGAGCAAATCTCTTGGTTTCTTGAAGCCTTATTTTCACTGAGGTGTGTTGGAAGGCTATGCTCTAAACTTTCTTTGGAGAAAGCTACTAGAAACCACTTCTGAATTCATTGTTCTTTTGAAAAATGCTTTCACTGAGTTTTTCCCGCAAGTTAATACCACATGGAATTTAATAGAAATTGTTTCTCAAATACTTTGATTGCACTTAGGACCTGTGTATGTGTACAGGAATACCTCAGAGATATTGTGGGTTTGGTTCCAGACCACCGCAATAAAATAAATATTGCAATAAAGAAAGTCTCATAAATATTTAGGTTTCCCAGTCCATGTAAAAGTGGTCTATTAAATATTCAATAGCATTATACCTAAAAATGTACATACCTTAATTTAAAAATACATTATTGCTAAAAAAAATGCTAATGATCATATGAGCCTTCGGAAGTCATAATCTTTTTGCTGGCGGAGGGTCTTGCATCGATGTTGATGACTGCTGAAGGATGGTGGTTGCTGAAGGTTGAGGTGGCTGTGGTAATGACCTAAAATAAGACAACAATTAAGTTTATCACATTGATTGACTCTTTCTTTCATGAAAGATTTCTCTGTAGCATGCAATGCTGTTTGATAGCATTTTACCCACAATAGAACTTTGAAAATTGGAATCAATCCTCTCAAACCCTGCCATTTCTTAATTTACCAACTAAATTTATATGACATTCTAAATCCTGTGTTGTCTTTTCAACAATGTTCTCAGCGTCTTCATCAAGAGTAGCCTTCATTTTAAGAAACCACTTTCTTTGCTCATTCATAAGAAGCAGTTTCTCATTCGTTCAAGTTTGATCATGAGATTGCACAAATTCAGTCAAATCTTTAGGCTCCACTTCTAATCTAGTTCTCTTGGCATTTCCACCACTTACAAAGTTAGCATACTTTCTCCACTGAAGTCTTGAACCCTTCAAAGTCATCAATGGGGGTAGAAATCAGCTTCTTCCAAACTCCTGTTAATGTGACTATTTTGACTTTTTTCTATGATGAGTGTTCTTAATGGCATCTGGAATGGTACATTTTTTCCATAAGGTTTTCAATTTACTTTGCCCAGATTCGTAAGAGGAGTCATGATCTATGGCAGCTATAGTCTTATGAAATGTATTTCTTAAATAATAAAACTTGAAAGTCAAAATTGCTCTTTGATTCAAGGGCTGCATAATGGACGTTGGTTAACAGGCATCAAAATGTTAATCTCCTTATATATCTCCATTAGAGTGTTTCAGCGACTAGATACATTGTTAAATAGCAGTAATATTTTGAGAGAAAACTTTCATCTGAGCAGTAAGTCTCAACGGTGGGCCTGAAATATTCAATAAACCATGCTGTGAACAGATGTACTATCATCCAGGCATTGTTGTTCCATTTATAGAGCATAGGTAAAGAGGTAGAGTTGATTTAGCATAATTTTTAAGGGCTCTGGGATTTTTTGAAATGGTAAATGAGCATTGGGTTCAACTTAAAGTCAGCAGCTGCATTAGCCCCTAACAAAAGAGTCAGCCTATCCTTTGAATCATTAAAGACAGGCATTGATTTCTCTTTAGCTATGAAATTCCTAGACGGCATCTCCTTCCAATAGAAGGCTGTTTTGTTTACATTAAAAACCTGTTGTTTAGTGTAGCCACCTTCATTAGCGATCTTGGTGATCTAAGATCTTCCTGATAACTTGCAGCAGCTTCTACTTCAGCCCTTGCTGCTTCACCCTGCACTTTTACGTTATGGAGACAGCTTTTTATTTAAACTTCATGAACCAAACTCTGCTAGCTTCAAGCTTTTTCTCTGCAGTTTATTCATCTTTCTTAGACGTCACAGAATTGAAGAGAATTAAGGCCTTGCTCTGGATTAGACTTTGGCTTCAGGGAATGTTTTAACTGGTTTGATCTTCTATCAAGATCACTAAAACTATTTCCATTTCAGCAATAAGGCTACTTCACTTTATGATTCATTTGTTCACTTGAGTAGCATTTTTAATTTTCTTTAAGAACTTTTCTTTTGCATTCACAAGTTGGTTAATTGTTTGGTGCAAGAGTCTTTCACTTTATCTTGGCTTTCAACATGCCTTCCTTGCCAAGCTTAATCATTTTTAGCTTTTGATTTAAAGTAAGAGATGTGCAACTCTTTCTTTCACTTGAACACTTAGAGGCCATTGAGGGGTTATTTAATTGGCCTACTTTATGTATTGTTATTTCTCAGGGAATTAAAAGGCCTGAGGAGATGGAGAGAGATGGGGGAATGGCTGGTCGGTAGAGCTGTCAGAACACATACTATCATACTATTATCAGCTAAGTTCATTGTCATTTGGGTGTGGTTTGTGGCATCTCAAAACAATTACAATTTTAGCTGAGGATCACTGATTACAGATCACCATAATAATAATGAAAATATAATGAAGATATAATAATAATGAAAAAAAAATTGAAATATTGTGAGAATTACCAAAATGTGACACAAAGACACAAAGTGAACACAAAGCTGTGGGAAAATGGTGCCAACAGACTTGCTTAATCCATTTTTATTATTTGAATGTTTGTTTCTCCTCTCCTGTCAGGAACCTCTACAATTATTTGTAGATTTTGCAGTCATGGCCATTTCTTCTTTCTCATCGTTTACTGCAGATGTTTTTCTTATGTTTTTCTTATACCAGTTACTTTGTGGATTATGTCTGATACAAATAAATAGCAACCCAACATACAAAATTGGTCATTATGAATACAGGGACAGACATGCCTAGAAATTCCTAGTACCAAAAAATCCTACAAAATGAAGATATGCTAGTTACATATAGATTTTGAGACCTTATACCATTTAAAATAGTCATGTTTAAATTATACATAGTAATCAAGAAAAAAAGTAGAACTGTTCTCTAAAGTTCTAGAGACTATTCCAAAGAGGATGAGACCTCTGGGATCCATACAGATAAAGGCCTAGGGACCAGACAGTTTGGAGAAACACATTATAAACCGCAAAGTAATTTCTCATTTTCAAGGTAATTTGGAATCTTAAAGTGAAACCTATAATTTCGTTAAAATGGAGAAAATAAAAACAAACAAAAATGCAAATGCATCAACTGCTCTCTAAATATTCATCATCCATTTTTTGAAGTGTTTTCAGGGGACAGTCAGCAATTTCATTACACGTGTTCCCATGGAGCTTGCTAAAGTGTCTTAGAGGAGTCACAGACACAGAATGAGTAGCAATGACCTAAGGAATAAATTTAATGAATTAAAATTGGCTATTAGCCTATTACTTATCCACCTAGAAATTTTACATTTCTTGGAAAATAATTCACAGTAGAGACTTATTTATGAGCTATTTTCTTGGAGATATTATAAAATGCTGCCCAATATATATTTCTGAGAGAATTGAAGAGAAATACATAAGAAGGATAAAATGTCCCACAAAGTTTAAATATGTTTTGCAAATATAGAAAGGGACTTTTACCATTGATCTATCTGTTGATATGGTTGGAACACATAACTCTCTGGTGACTAGCTCATTTTTCTCATAATAACCTATGACCTCATAATCTTCTTCCCTTGTTTTATGTTATTAATGAAGCAAAATACTAGATTGGAGAATTATGTGCCCCAGAAAAGACAAACTGTTCATCTGTAAAGTTTGAAATTGAAGAAATCATATACAGATATCATTTGAGAATGTTATTGCAAAACATTAGTTGCAATGGCTGGGTTATATTTTCTCAATCAAAGAGATGCGAGTGTGTGGGGGAAAGGATTCTGGCCTGTAGCTAGCCCTCGGTGACCACATGTGAGGTGGAGCTCAAGAGCAGGATCAGAGGAGACAAAGCCAAAAGGGATGCTTCGAACCATCTGGTCATAAATATTGGAGGAGTAAAAACAAGCCTGATAATAAGACATAGGGTATTTTTCAAATTTTATTTAAAATTAAAATTAAAATTATCCTGGTATTTATAAATATATCATAAAATTTTTAGGAAATGTATTTAACCTGCTTACGAATCATATACTGTTTTCTTAATAATCCCTTATATTAGTCGGGATTCATTTAGGAAAGCAGAATGTGTGTGTGTGTGTGTGCGTGTGTGTGTGTGTATGTAAATGTATGTGTGTATGTAAATATATATGTGTGTGTGTGTGTATATATACATATATACGGGGTGTGTGTATGTGTGATTTGTTGCAGGAAGTCAACCTTAATTATGGGGGCTGGCTATGCAGGCTCTGTATGGCTATCTTGCACCTATTGCTGGATCTTTAAACTCGTTGTAGGCCTGCCCATTGCTTTGTGCCAACAACATGAGCCACAGATAAGCAACAAGGTATATGAGCTCCAAAAAGTCTGCTGCTTCACATCTGTCCTCCAGATCCCCTATAAGAATTTCTCCAGAGGCTCATTATATGAAAAGCATACATGGAAGGGCGTTGGATTCAGCCTAGCTAAGTTGACTTATTAGAAAGCCATCACACCCTTTTATTTTAAATAAGTTTATTTTAGAAGAGAAAATTTCTGAAAATTCAAATTAAACAAATAAAACATCCTTAAAATAGAAAAAAAAAAAACCCTTAAATTATAAGCAAGAGAAAACATAACCTTAGACCCAATAAGGCATAATGTTGAATTACATTAAATATCATGAGTTTTATTTTTTAAATATTGCCTGTTAATAGAGCTGGCTTCATGGGTTTATAACCAACCAATGCAGTCATACAGGGCCCCACTCTCAGAAGGACCACAGGCTCGGAGTTTGTTGCTCCACAGTTACTGTTACACAATTCTTAACAGTTGTATCTTTGAATTTGT
>RJWJ010034821.1:0-17034 GCA_004363605.1 Indri indri | reverse complement strand
ATACAGAGAGAGAAATAAGTCTAGATGTAAAAGTCTGTGTGTGTTCACATACACGAGTGTCTTCAGGTGTGCATATGATCGTATAGACATATATTCCCCAGCTTTGTCTGACGAGGGGCCCGGAAGCAGTGGCACTCCAATAGCAGTAAACACAGCCAGCACCTAGATCTTCGTTTCTAAGTACCACTCTCTCTTCAAAAGGATCGGAACTCCTTGGAGAAATAACTGATCCAGGAATGGGAAAGAAAAAGTGCAGGACGAGCCTGTTTGTCTAGACAGTAAGGAGGTGTTTAAAGATTAACGGGGACACGTCAAAAGCACACAGAAGCCAGCTTGAAAGGCTCCTGCCAGCCATATCTGGAGCACTTTGAGTATCAAAATAAATGATAGTAGTCCTATTTTATTCAAGTATGTTATATTAATTACTACCATTTATTTTGATACTCAAAGTGCTCCAGATCTTGTCCAGTAGCAATTCCACACCCCCTATGCCTATGGGGTCGTTTAGGTCAGAGAAAACTGCTTCCTGGGGAAGGTTTCTTCCCCATATGAGATTAATCAAACTGGGCACTACAGAGTGGGAATGATTCTTGAGTCCATGTACAAAACTCATTAATTCAAGGGTAAACCTTGTTGCAGTTCCCCCCTTGGGAACGTAGAATGGAAGTTAGCACTTCTTATGTAGGCCAGACACGAATGACATAAACCTAGAACCTTCCTACTGCACGTGAACTTACCTTTTTTCAGTTTAAAAAAACGTAGTGTGCTATCATTAATGTCTAAAAGGCTTATAGGAAGAAAGGCTTGCATTTCCCTGTGACTGAACCCTTGTCTCATGTTCCTGTTGACTTAGGCCTCCCATCGTATTCCAAGACATCTGCAAAGGGCCTGCTGCCCACACAGGTGTGTTATGTGTAGTTAAAGGTTGAACTGCTTCTGTCAATGCTGCGAGGCTGCCTGTGCCTACTACAGGCCTGTACATTTGCTGAGGACAGAGCGGTCACAGTTTGTCTGCCAGCCCCTGTGTGAACTCCCTCCGGCTGAGGTCCTCTCACCCGACCAAACGTTCTGCCTGGTGCTTTTGCTGAGACCTGTGGGCTTCAGTGTCTTTGCTGAGGCCCAAATGGCCTCCACTTGCCATTTCTCTGAAACTACTCATGGCTCAAGTTCTGCCTGTGGAATTAGCCTCCTTAACCTATAATCATCCACAAAAATCAAAACACTGTGTGGCCTAGACTTAAAAGCCTCTCGTTCAGGTTGCAGCAGTTAAAAGCCAACACCCTGACTGTCAAAACCTCCATGCAGGCAGCTAGCTCTAAAAAGAAAAGACATTCTCCTTCCAAAGTTACCAATTAGTGAGGAACTGGGCAGATCAGAAGTGTTAAAGCTACAGGAGCTTTTTCCTGTAGAAGGAAATATCTCTTTTAGCAGATGCTGCTGCTACCAGAGCAGTAATTTAAAAATCTAAATAATGTCCAGTATCTCTTGAGGAGCATTTGAGAAATACAGACTTCTAAGCGTGATTGTAGACAAGGGAAATCCTACGAACTACTGCAGCCTCGTGTTCGTTTTCTGTGGCTGCTGTAACGAATTCTCACAAACTTGGTTGATTAAAACAAATGAAATTTATTCTCTTACAGTTCTGGAGGCCATAAATCTGACATTGGTTTCACTTAGCTAAAAATCAATGTGTCAACAGGGTCATATTCGCTCCCAAGGCTCTAGGGAGAATCCATTCTTTGCCTCTTCCAGCTTCCGGTGACTACTGGCATTCCTTGGCTTGTGGCCACATCACTGCAGTCTCTGCCTCCATGGGGACATTGATATTGACTTTTTCTCTTCTGTCTGTCTGTGTCAAATGTTTCTCTGCCTCTCTCTTATAAAGACACTTATGATTTGATTTCATGCTCACACTTGTAGTCCAGTCCTTATCTCAAGATCCTTAATTCAATTGCTTCTGCAAAGACTTTTTTCAAATAAGGTAATGTATACAGGTTCCAAGGTTTAGGATGTGAACATGTCTTTGGAGAGCCATTTTTCAGCCCACCACAAGCTTTGCAGTGATTTGGAGAAATAGAAAAACAGCTTCTACCAATATTTTCTTGAATTATGTATCCTAGACAGTTGAACTAATTATCTTCTTTTCTTTCATTTCTTTCCCATCTCCTGCTACTTTATATTTGTTTGCTATGGTTAAATTTACTAATTAACCCATAGATTAGAGGATATTGAATGTAAGTGGAATCAGGACACAACCAAAGGACAATAAACATCACTCAGAGATCCTGGTCTTAGAATGGAAAGAACAAATAATAAAGACACTTTGGGTTGACCACTTTTTTTAATATTAGGGAAAAAGATGCCCATGTTTTCAGCTGGACAAAGGATTGTTGGTTTCATTATGCTACGTAGGAGCATTTTTAAAAGAAGTATAAGTACAGAAGAAGTGTGAATATTGGTGTAGGTTGGATCAAGGGTGGACTTCATTGGACATTTTTATCCTTTGTTGTTGCCCAGCCTTTGAACCCTTATCCTATGTTTGAGGGATTCTATACCTTATGAGGCAAAGACAACTTCCAATTTTGAAACTTAAAATGCCAAGCATTTGTTTGCAACTAGGGCCTGGTCAGATTCTCCAGACTTTGAATTAGCATTTAGTGACAGGAAGACTCAGGTACCACACAGGTACATTCTGGTGAGTCTGGAAGTTGGGTTTGCAGCTAATTCCACTTCCAGTGGTAGATTGGTGGAGAGTCAAGAGATACCATCTAACGCCCAGTGTTGATAGCACTGGCAGTACAAGCTGTGCTGACTATGCCCAGTGATAATGACAGTAGTGTCTTTATAGAACAAATTCTGTTGAGTATTTAGGGTATTTTGGTTTCTTGGATATTACAGCCTGTAAGTCTGTTCTTTCATCTCATGTATTCTGTAAGCTGCTCCTAATGTTTTAAGCACATTCCCTTTCTGCTTAATTAGCCAGAGTCTGCTTCTCATGATTGCAACTAAGTACCCTGACTGATACAAACAAATTAGTTAATTTTATTAAAAACATAAGTAATAGATAAAGCAAAGGATATTGCTTAGAAAATAGAACTAAAGGATGAAGAGGTAAAAAACTGGAGAAAAAAAGAAGAAAATTGGAAATAAAACCGGGAAAACTAGCATCCAGTCAAGAATTCCAGAAAGAGAAAACAGAGAGGAAGAAATTATTGAATAAACGATATGGGAAAAATTCTCTCCATTGAAGGCTGAAAGCTTCTAGATTGAAAGGGTTCGCCAATTGCCCAGATTAACAAATGCAAACAGGCCCACATCAAGACATATTACCTTGAAATCTCAGAAAAACAGAGGTAAAAGGAGAAAAAATTGGTCACAATCAAAGGATGGGAATTCAAATGGCTGGAATATAGGATTCTAGAAGACAGTGGAGAAATACCTTCAAAATTCTAAGCGAAAATGATTTTAACTTAGGTTTTTATACACAACCAATCTGTCTATCAAAACATATGAGAAGTCAAAAAACAAATTTTCCATGTATCCTTTCTTAGGAAGTTATTGCAGAATATGGTTCGGCAAACTGATAGGGTAAAACAAGAAAGAGAATGACATGGCATTAAGGAATCAGAGGACCCAATACAGGAGAGACGTGAAGGAGAATTTTCAGGATAAACAGCTGAGTATCAGGGCTAGTAAGCTGCCAGTTCTGATTAGAACTGAATGGACAGCTTCATCCTCAAGGAGAAAAAAATACAACTAAATCAAATGGTTGGCTACCATTGAGTCAAATAATTATCGATAGTTACACATCAATCAGCTGACACATTTGAAAAAACTTGGAATGGGCACATAGAAAACCAAGCAATGATAAATAAAGCAATTACCAACTTTCAGGAAAAAAAATCTTTTTAGGAAAATCAGAAAGTTGTCTGTAAGCGGAAATTTAATTATAATAAACTATTTAACTTAGAAGCAAACAATATTTACATAAGTAAAAATGTAAGCACTATTGATTTAGTAAAAAAATTGTGATATGAATAAAGATGGAATGTAGGGAGGAAAAGGGGTGGAGGGTTGGGAGTATATAGGTAAATACTGTCTTAACAGAAGTCACTAGATGATGTACCGAACACACAAATCAAGAAATAAATGCATAAATACATTATTTGGATAAATGACATTGAACACAAGAAGACAATTAAATCTGTTGCAACAGTTGCCTCTGAGTTGTCAGACTAGGGCATAGAAGAAGACAACTTTATTTTAAGTCTTTTAATACTATTTGATTTAATTCTTAAGGAAAATGATAAATGAATTTGCATCATCCAAGTCTTCAGGTCTTGCCAATTCAAGGATTATTAAAAAATAATTTTGAGTATTGCAATACTCATTAATTTTATAACCTCATCCCAAATCATATCATAAATTGTTGAAACAAAAGATAAATCTTTATCCTCATAATAATAGTTAAATATTATTGAAAGCTTGCCATGTGCTAAATGTGTTCTAGGTATGTTATGTATTTCATGTCATTTATTCCTCATAAAAACTCTAGGAAGTAGAACTATAAGTACTCTCACATTTAGTGGAAACTGATGCCTGATATTATCCTTGGATTTTGGGTGGGAAGATTCCCTGTTCTTTTTGCTGATACCCAGTAATTTGAGATGATGTATTTAGATAGACTGGAAAAAAAGTGTATACATCTTACAAATCTGATGTTTATGATTACTGCTTTCTGTTCATGAAACCTTTTTCGGCAGCATTAAGTGGAGTAGCTGCAGATCAGGGAACCAGAGTGCAGGCAAGGTGCCTGTCCGTAAATTCCTGCTGGGCCGAAGCTCTAACATGGACTCATTTAGATTACAAGACAATACCAGGCATGAGTGCTGTACTGCTTTTTCCCTTCTGTATACGTGGCTTCCGGATTTTTTTTACAATACAGCACTCTAGACAACAGCTCCTCATCCAGATTAACAAATGCAAATAGGCCCACATCAAGGCATATTACCTTGAAATTTCAGAAAAACAGAGGTAAAAAGAGAAAAAATTGGTCACAAAGGATGGAAATTCAAATGGCTAGAATACAGGATTCTAGAAGACAGTGGAGCAATACCTTCAAAATTCTAAGCAGAAATGATTTTAACTTATTTAGATAAGTCCCTCCAGGTGAAATCTGTTTGCCTCCCTTAGCCTATGAGGCCGCTATTAAGTGTAATCCTTAGTTCTAAACATTAGCATTCCGGTAAGATTTCTGTTCCCTCCCATTCTCAGATAACTATACAGATTACAAAGTACTTTCACATATATTGTTTTATTTTATCAGCGTAACAACCCTCTCAGCTATCATTTATTCAGTATTTATTATATGCCAGGCACTCTAAATTATTCAGACTTTAGTCCTTCAAGGTGAGCATTCTTATACCTATGTTATTGATGGGAAAACAGGCTTGGAGAAGCGAAATGGCTTGCAAAGGCTACTAGTTGGGAAATGGCAGAACTTGGACTTTTTCTGGCAGAGCAAGTTTTCAGTTTCTTTCAAACACTGTAGGTGCCTCTCTAGGTTTCCCACTAATGGAATAAATTCCAGTCCTTTAGCCAGGTATCTGGTGGAATGTTGTTGTTGTTCAACAGGAGTTTTACCCCTCCCCTTTGTGTGTGTGTGTGTGTGTGTGTGTGTGTGTGTGTGCAACATACACTTCTTTTAGGCACTTGAAACCTACCTAGGTCTTCTATTTGTCTAACCACAGAGTTTAATAGTCTCACAAGCACAATTCTTTTCCGTATGAGATCCAGTTCTCTTCCTCTTGGAAGACCTGCATTGTCGACCTATATATATATATACTGGAAAATAAATTCCCAGCACTGATGTTTCTTCACCTGTGCAGTGATTCTGCTGACAGCTGCTAAGTAGCATAACTAAAGGGTGTATAGATGCCTAACCTCATATTAACAAAGAATCAAGGTGAATAAACATGCAGACAGCCTTTCTTCAATTTTCTGAACTCTGTCTTGGCCATATTATATCTGAAGCATTTGGATCCTTACTTGAAATATATGTTTTAAAATCAAAACATGGTTATTATATCTAATTTTCTGTCTTTCTCACCTCTAGTTCTTCTAGTCAAAGTTAGATTTCAGGGACTTCTGTTGAAATTGTAATTCCCAATTCTTTTTTTCTTTCTTAGTTTTTCTGCAAGTAGAACCTATTACAATATATTATAGTTGGTCTTTTTTCTTTAAAATAAAAATTTCTTTCTAAGACAGGGACCCGAATACTAGAAGCGGTTATCTTGGGGTGGACGTGCAGGGATCATGCATTACTATTGCCCCTTTTCCTTTGTGCTTTGCTGTGTTTTGTAATTAGGAAAAAAGTTATGTAAAAATGTACTTTATTTCAGTGATCTCTCTGAGGCCATGCTTTTTAAAATGGTGATGACTATCTCCACAGAAATATACATGTGCCAGGTGATGTGTGAATCTATATTTCTGTATTAAGCGAACATTGACATGCAATGAAATAGAAAGCGAAAAATCAGATAATTTTTAAGCAAAAGCAAGTATGTTCAGAGATATTTATATTTGCAATACTGATTTGAACTACATCTGTATCTACTCTGCCAATAAGTTATTTTCTTAGGGAAGTTTGGAAGAAAATTTTGAGAAGCACCGAGTGGAAGAGAAGTGCTCAAGTAATATTGGCTAGGAATGTTCTAAAGAGGATTTCTATGCTGAGAAGGGAGGGAATGACAAGCTCCGAGAGCCCTTCGGGTCTAAGGTTTTCTAAAGGCCTTTATGGGAGGCAGGGCCTTTACAACAAAGCAAGAAGGAACTTTACATTTCTAGTTTTGAGGTGGTTCGACCTCAAGGAAGGTCGTTTGTATTAACTAGCATTTACTTACACAGCAACTTTCTTTTCTTCCATGCAAGATCGGATCATAAACTAAATGATGCTTTTCAAGAGCAAAATACACCTTCTCCAATTGCTGCGAGAACCTCATCATGTTTCCCCACTTGTCCAAGACATAGATCAACTCTCTAGTTGATGTTTCTGGAGTTCACAACTTATATTTAAATTTCATATTTTGAACTTTTTTTTTTTTGGTTTTTTTGGCCATGGCCCATCTTCTTATATCCCTAGAGCACAGAAAAACAAAAGTGTTTGTGCCGGTGGATTCCCCACATTCGCCTCTCGGTTCCACAATCCCCTGGGAGGACTCACAGGAATCAGCGTGTGGTCTTACTCTCAATGACAATTTATTGCAGTGAAAGGATACAGAGAAAAATCAGCAAAGAGAAAAGGTACATAGGGCCAGCCAAGTCCAGGGGAAGCTACGTGCAAGTTTCCTAATGTCACACGGGACACTCTTAAATCCCCTAGCAATGAGTGTGACAACACATGTGAAATGTTGCCAATCAGGGACACTCATTAGAAACTCAGTGCCCAGGTTTCTTATTGGGGTCTAGGGACATACTGCCTCTATCTGCCTCTGTCTGACAGATGCTCCAATTCCAGACTCCCAGAAGGAAAGCAGATGTTCAGTATAAACCATATTTTGCATGAACAGTTTAGGCACAGTGAGTCATTCTTACCAATGAATGGTGGGAACCTTCTGAAATCTAAATTCTGGTTGCCTGCCAAGGGCCAACCTTGCAGGCAGGGCTTTCTAAGGATAGCGGTTCAGGTCGGCCATGTTGACTCTTTTCTGTACCATGGTCCTTTAGACATTTTCTGAAAAAGGGACCTGGTCTTGCCAGAAGAGGAAGGGTCTCCGACCCTTCTTTTGTAGTTTCTGGAGAGATCCTGACAACCGAACAAACCTCCCTTCCTTTCAATGCCAGAAAGAATAGGAAGAATTATAGCGAGAGAATCAGTAGGAGAATTTCTTTTTCTCCGTCAAAGGGGACCAAATAAGTAGAGGCTTGTCCACACGTGCATTACAAGTTGGCCCAAGTAAATAGCCATAAAAAAGATCCCTTACCACAACCCAGTGTCTACCTTAAGTATGTGTTGGAGCAGGAAAATATATACATGCAAGAGCCCCGGTAAGCACTTAGAGGCCTCCTGCCGGCTTACGGACAGGGGCTAAATGCTGACTGCAGGGTTAATACACAGTTATCACATTAAACGATGTTTACTCGCCAGGATCCTACTGTGTCTGGCTATTACATCTCCTTGGTGTCTATGCCCCTCCTCAACTGAGTGTCCTATCCAGCACATCGTCTGTCCACCCTTTCATTGCCTTCTTGATGGCTCCTAGGGGTCCACCGCCTATCTCCCAAGGTACCATCACTGCAGTGCATGGAGAGTTGCCACAGTTTCCTTCCCCTGTTACTCACTCGTATCTCCTGGTAAAATATAACTCTGCTGGTTGTGCAGTAAGGGAATGGTGGTGGGAGGAAGAAAAGTTGATGGGGCATCACCTCTGCAAAGCTGAGTGGGTTGGAGTAGACGAAGAATAGCCAACCTCCCTCACCCCAGCCTCCTGGGCCTAGGGGCACAGAGAGCATGACGTTATTTCTTATATTCAACACAGCATTCCAGGCAGCCATTGCCAGTTCCTCAAAATTGGCGTATAAATTTAGCCTATTGGTTCCTAGAATAAATTGCTTTTAAAGTCCTTGTTACTTATAAAATAATTAATTACTTTATTCCTATACAATTCATGTAAGTAAAAAGAGGCTTTTTGTTCACTTGAGTGGCTCAGTCCTGTGTTTACCAAGTACCATGGAACATAGGATAGTTTTAGGTGAAACGCAGACAACCATTTATTTGAAGAATTACAACTTTATTTTAATGTGAATTAGGATAATTAGCTAACACATCAAATTTATTTGCAAAAGTGAAATGAAGTTTACACTTATATTATTTTTATTCAAATGAAATGAGTCAAATAAAAGGGTATTTAGTAAATGACAATACACATGTGGCAAAAATCACATAAGCAGTGTGTGGTTGACTGAAGTTTGGAAAGTGTTAGCATAGTGAAGAGAATCAGACAGCCTTGTGTTCAAATCCTTGCTTCAATATTTCCTGACTGTGGGAATTAGATAAAGATATTATACTTAATCTCTATGGGCCTTAACTCTTTTTTCAGCTGAAGGAAGAAAATACTGTCCACCTGCAGTATTGTAAGGATTAGAAGTAATATGCGTCAAGTTTCTAGTATCATGGCTGACATATAACAAACAATAATAATCAGAATTAATTGAATGCTTACTATGTGATAAGACTGGTCCAGAGCTTTACATATATTAGTCTAATCCTCCCAAAAAACCCCTATGGGAAAGGTACTATTATTAGCATGTTTTTGCCAGTGAAGAAACTGAGGCACAGAGAAGTTTAGGTAATGCACTTTCCCAGGTTACACAGCTAGTAAGTGGTGGAAGGGAGATTTGAACCTGGGCAGTCTGGCTCTAGGACCTTCAGTTAACCAATATTCCAACATTTTAATTACAATCTGCTATCATGTACTGAAATTTATCATTCAGGGGGCCTCTCTCCAGGGACACTACGGTAGTGCCAGACATGTGCTAATGGGGCATCCAGGGGGACTTGGCCTGCCTGGGAGTGGACGAGACATGTGGGGGAGTAATGAAGGGACATGCTGGTGACTGCTGATGGCAGTGAAAGAGCCTCAGATTTCATTTGGCAGGTGATGGGGACCGATTACGGGCATCAATGTGCTTCAGGCCCTTGTTTAGGTTCTGGGCATAAAAAAATGATGTGGCCCAACCCTCAAGACCTTCTAGTGTAGGGAAGCAGCTGGCTAAGGATTCCCTGGAGTAGGGAGGAACAGCTGTGTGAGAGGAGTCTTCATGAAGCCCAGCAAAGACACAAGGGGCCGATTCTGCCCAGAGAGACAGGGAGCGGGAGGCTTCATAAGGAGATGGCACGGCTCATCTTTACAGGGTCCTTGGAAGGTTTTAAGTAGAGTGTCAAGGCCAGAGCTGTGCATTTCATCAAATAGCCTGTAGGAAAATGAGGTCTTGACTCTGGGTGGTGGCTGTGAGAATGGAAAAGAGGAACACAGAGGCACGCTGGAGGTGAGATTTTCAGGGGAAGACGATTACACATAGGGTCCAAGGAGAGCACTGACCTGAAGTCCTGTGACCAGTTACCACTATCAGGGGCACTTATGGAAGAAGAGACTGAATTTGCTTGAGTTTGAAGCACCTATGAGACCTAGAGGTGTAGATAAAAGACTACAGGAAGGAGATGTTGGGTTTGGGGAACAGCTGTTGCTCCAGAGGACTCTACTAGAAGCCAAGTTACTGATAAGGAAGGAAAGGAGTCATTGCTGACTTTCCCCCATCATCTCGGGTGAGTTGATTAGCCTTGCAACTGTCACCAGAGGCTCAAGGAATGTAGATGTGATTTCCAGAGGTGGGGGGTGGAAAGCCACGGAAGCATCAAGCCCGGTGCTAGCAGGACAGACCGTGTCTTTTTGTTCACTTGTGTCTTGATTTGCTTTCTTGAGGAGAAGAAAAAGGGTGTTGTTCAAGCTAGTGGAGGAGCAAACTTTTGAGACTCCTGGATATTCACTTAACTTTCATTTGGCCACTGTTTATTGAGCACTTACTATGTGGTGAGCATATTTTTGAGGTTGGGGATGCTGTAGGGAACTAAAACATCTCCTGCTCTCTTGGGACTTATAATACATTATGGAGGCAGGGAGTTACTAAGTTAATACATAAAAGAGTGCTCTGTACAAATGCAAAAAGAATATAGGAAGATGGGTTGGTAAGTGCAAAGGTCAGATGAACGAGTTCCTTTGCAGAAAAAGTCATAAATTGCTCTTCTGGGTAATCACCCCTTACTCCCACCCCCTCGCATTTCAGGAAGGGGGCCCTGAATGTCTTAGTTACTAAGTGAATCACTTTGTGGCCTAGTGTGTAGCTTTAGGACTGATTTATAACGTGAAGATTTGACTTGGGGAGGCCTGGGGAATTTTACTTTTTTTTTGAGTTAAAATACTCTAGGAAGCAATTGCCATCTAGTGGCAGAGTGAGGAAAAACATCTGGCAGTTTGGGAAGGGGGAAGTTTCTTTAAAGTGATTGAGCTCAACTTTCAGTCCTTGGCTATGAAATTACTCTGAAAATTTGCTGATTTCCTACTCTCACAACAATCCAAGCAAATTGAAGAATTAGCCCCAAATAACTTTCATTGCAATTGTTTTCTGACGGAAGACTTCATTTGACATCTACTAGGCATTTGACATGTTTCCGCATTTAATCTTCACAGCAACTCTGCAAGCTAAGCATTTTATTATCCTCGTTTTGAATTTAGAGATTTCTAAATATTAAATAACTTTCCCAATGTCCTAGAACTTTTAGATGATAGAGGTGGGATTTAACCCTGGTCTTTCTGAGAAACTTCAGTTACGATGCCTACCAGTAGGTAGCTTTGAGCATTTACTAAAGGAACAAGTTCTTATTAAACACCAGCCTGTGTTATCTGAAACCAAATCAACTAAATCTCATTATGAAGAAAATGCTCAGGTCTAAGATATATAGGGAGAAATTACTAAAGGTAAATATCAGCTAAGCATAAAGAACTTTCTAGCATTTAGACCTGTCTGCCGTGGAACAGGATGCCTTAGCATGCATGGGTTGCTATTGGGAACTGGCAGGACATAGATGCTTTTTGTTTAGCCAAGGCCATAGCTTGTAAACATTTGCATTTTGCTGCTTTGCCTGAGTGTTCTTTTCAGTTCACCACAATCTCAGCCTTTCCCTAAGTAATGTGCCTGGCCCAGTTGTTTACCTTGACTGCCTGGCCTGGCCGGCATTTGGATTGTTGACCACTGAGTGATTTACAGGTGTTTTAAGGTGATGTCTTATCATAATATTTGATGAGTTAACACGATTTTAAAACTGTTTTTGTGATTTCTTTTTTCAGTAGGAGGGTTAATACAAATAACTTAGTCCACCATAAACTTTTTTTTTTTTTTTTTTTGCACAAGATAGATAAAAATGTAAGGGAAAAAAAAGACAGTAAAAAAATTAGGGTTTATTGAAAGCATACTATCAGTGACTATAAACTCTGATTTTCCCAGTTTGGGCCCTTTAATGCCCATTGTCTCTGTGCAATTAGAGTCCTCTATCACCTTTAAAAATGTCTTGTGCTCTAGATTCCCCCAGCCTGTCCCCCAGGGGTAACTTTTGCTATTAGTTTCTTGGATGTCACTTAGGAAATTTCTCTCTCTCTCTATGCACATATATAGATAGATAGATAGATAGATAGATAGATAGATAGATAGATATGCAAGTGCATATATAGCCTTTCTAAAAGAAAAAATAGGAGCACATTATTAATCATCATTCTCAACCTTGCTTCTTTTCTTACTTAGTTTGTCTTAGAGATTTTTTTCAGTATTCAAACCAAATGTTAAATTCAACATGAACGTCTGGCTCCTTTTTTAAAAACACTTTTTATTTAAAAGTGTTCATAGATTCACATGAAGTTGCAAAGATAATACAGAGATGACCCAAGTACCCTTGACCCAGTTCTCCCATTGGTTACATCTTACATAATTGTAGTATGATATTAAAACCAGGAAATTGACATTGGTACAACGTGTGCATGTTGCTCTCTGTCATTTTACCTCGTGTGTAGATTCATGTAACCACCATTGCATTCAAGAGCCAGAACTAGTCCATCACCACCAAGATGTCCTTGTGCTGTCGTTTTGTGGTTATACCTGCCCTTTCCCCACAACCTCCTACCATCCCCAAACCCCAACAGCCACTACTCTATTTTCTGCCTCTACAATTTTGTCATTTAGAGAATGTAATATAAATGAAATCATACAGTACATGACTTTTTGAGATTGGCTTTTTCCACTTAGCATAGTGTCTTTGAGATCTATCCAAATTGTTTTGTGTATCAACAGTTCATCCCTTTTAATAGTTGAGTAGTGTTCCCTGGTATGCATATGCCACAGTTTGTTTAACAATTCACCTATTAAGGGACATTATTGGTTGCTTCAAATTTTTGACTATTATATTAAAAAAAGCTGCTATGAACAATTTTTTACTGATCTTTGTGTGGACATAAATTTTCATTTCTCTGGTATAAATGCCCAGGAGTGCAATTGCTGGCTAGTATGTTTATCTATTTTTTTAAAAAAACTGCCAAACTATTTTCCCAAGTGTACAATTTTACATTCCTACCAGAGATGTGTGAGACATCAGTTTCTCAGTATCTTTATCAGCATTTGGTATTGTCACTAGTTTTTATTTTAGCTGTTCTAATAGGTATGTACTGATACCTTATTGTGGTCTTAATTTGCATTTTCCTAATAGCTATATTTAATATCTTCTCCTATACTTATTTGCTATCAGAATAGCCTCCTCTGTGAAATCTCTTCATGTCTCTTGCTCATTTTCCAATCATATTTCTTACATGAGTTCTGAGAGTTCTTTATATATTAATATATATATAGATATATTCTAGATATCAAGGCTTTGCCAGATATGTGGTTTACAAATATTTTCTCCCAGTCTGTAGCTTGTCTTTTTATCTTATTCATAGTGTCTATTATAGAGAAAAAGTCTTTGATTTCATTGAAGTTTCTGGAGATCTTTTTATATCAACAATCTAAAACTATGTCACTGTTTTTAATGGTTGTGTTGTACTCAGTTGTATGGATGTTTAACCATTTAATCAGCCCATAAATAAAGGACTGATTTATTTAATGTTTAATGTTATTTAATTTAATATTTAGTTATTTCCAATAACTTAGAATTAAAAATAATGCTGCAATGATTATCTGAGGATATGCAACTTTGTATGTATATGCAAATATACCCTTAGGCTTAATTCTTTGGGAATGGTATTGACTGGATCCAAAGGTGTGTGTGTTTAATTGTTCATCAACTGCATCTGCACTAGCAGGACAGGAGAACACCTCTTATCCTGTATTCTCATCAACATCATGTGTTATGACATTAAAAAAACAACTTTGAGAACTGAGAGTTTAAAAAAAGATCTCCATGTTTTTTATCTTAATTCTTTAATTATGAGTGAGGTTGGGCATGGATTCGTACATAAGCTCTCCTTCCACTGGTCATGAAAACTGTTCCTGTCATTTGACTGTTATTTTTATTGACGGGATGGTCATTTTCTTACTGATATTGAAAGAGCTTTTAGCATTAAAGAAATAAACAATCCCTTTCCATAAGCAAATATTTCTCCTGTTTTGCCTTGTTTATAGTATTTTTGCCATGTAGAAATTTAAATTTTTATTTGGTCAAATTTTTCTGTGTGACTTCTGGGTTTATGACTTATGTAGAAAGAAAAATGTTAAAAAAAATTCTCCCATGTTTTCTTTTGGCACTTTTAACAGCTGTAAATCTAAAACACCAGTTCAGGTGGAATAGGTCCTTTCTACTCAAAGTGTTGTTTGGAGAACCTCAACATGGGCATCACCTCGGAGCTTGGTAGACATGCAGAATCTCAGGCCCTGTCAAGGATGTCTTGAATCAGAATCTGCATTTTACCAAGATCCCCAGTGATTCATATGCACATTAAAATTAATGAAACACTGGAGTAGGTTGTGTACGTTTGTGTTTTTCCCTTTATTAAACAATGGTCAGGCTGAGTGTGGTAGCTCATGCCTGTAGTTCCAGCTACTGGGGAGGCTGAGGCAGGAGGATCACTTGAGCCCAGAAGTTTGAGGCTTCAGTGAGCTATGCTCTGGCCACTGCACTCCAGCCTGGGCAGCAGACAGAGACACTCCCTCAGAAACAAAAACAAAAAAACCCAAAAGCAATGCACAGACCCTACAGGATAGACGAAACAGCACCTTTTCAGCTCACTAAAGTTTTCACTAGGTGGCGCATGGAGAATTTTAAATAATGCTTAAGATTCGAAGTTTTTAAATTGTGAAAACCGGACTTGACCTTCTGGGTCCACTGAGCTAAGGATCAATTTTATGAGAGGTTAGGAGGAAGCTAATTCATGTCTGTGCTTAGGAGGAAGTGACCACAGAATGTCTAGTGATCTGGTTGTATTTCCTTCCGGGCACTGGGTTGAATGTTCTCACACTGGCCAAACCTGATGTTTTCTTCTAATAACCCTGTGGAGATTTGTGGAACCTGACTGGTTGCTGTCAAGCTCTAGAAATGTGAGTTTTGACCCTCCTTGATAGAATCACCTTCTCTGGTAACTGCCCACTCCAAGCTAAGCCTGGCCAGCATTGACAGTTGGCTACCTACTCACTCTACTCTGGGCTCCCATAAACAGTGCAGCTTTATTTACTTTGCCCTCTCCTTCCTTCACTCAGAGCCCAAGCGTGAAAACAAGGGAAGTAATTAATGGCAGTCCTCCTTGGGCCAGAAGAAGAAATCAGGAATTGTCTCACAAACAGGCCTTCCCATTCCCCTGACCAGCTAGACAGTCACATCAAGCATCATGATAGAGAATGCTGTCTGTGTCCTCAGACTATTCTTGTGAGCAAATTCTCTTTCCAAGTAGTTTGTCGAATAGATTTAATGAGGGTCTCTGTGCTTCAGACAGATTCCTGGACCCTCAGAGTTCAGGTGGGTGTTGGTCTTTTCTGGGAAAGCTATTTCACAACTGGCTGTAACCACTCATTCCAGTGTTCCAAACTGTTACCCCAGCCAAGGGAGGTGCCTATTTTCTTTGGGGACTGAGTGGCTGCTTATGAGGAAGGCTGAGTGAATGTGAGGCTGGCTCCTGTTTGATAAACATGTGGCACACAAATGGGGACTGTGGGACAGAGAAGACTGCATGGGCTGTGGCTAGCTGCCTTAATCCAAATCCTGACGTGAAATTCACGGAATTAGACCTAAGAACACTCAAAGGATTAGGGGATCTCCACCTGTCTTCCTTGGTCTAGCTCCTTAAGCTCCCAGATCTTCACTCTTATAGCCACAATGGAATTAGAAGGACAGAAAAGGGTGGGGGGTGGGGCCGGCCAGGGGCAGTGTGAACTATAGTGGTTTTTACAGTGTAGACTCCAGACCAGCAACATCAATATAACGTGGGAACTTGCTAGAAATGCAGAGTCTCAGTCCCACCCAAGACCAACTGAATCAGAAAATCTGTGTAATTTTGATGTACACTAACATTTGCCAACCACCATTTTAGAAACTTGGTGCTACTCAAAGTCTGTGGACAAATATTGCTTGGGAATTCGTTAGAAATGCAGAATCCAAGGCCCCACACTCCTGAGATTCAGATTTAATTGGCCTAGCATAGAGGACCCCAATTGTTGGTCACTTAAAAAACTTCCAACAGGATTCTAATTGTGCATCTGGAATTGAGAATTACTGCTCTAAGGAAGAGATTGTTAAATGCATTTATGTTTTCCAGGAGAAAAGATGGTTCCTTCTGCATAGATATTAAAAGGTATGAATGATTTTTCTTTGTGGATTCACTGGAGTTCCACTAGAATAACTCAGTTATCACCCCTTCCTCCCAAGAGGGGTAGGTTTCCGAGTTTCAGCAGGAGAAGGACGCAGGGAGGAATCAAGCCAGGAGTTATAAGTGGCACAACATCAGTCAGTGATACTTTCAGGTTCCCTTGGGGACAGTGAGGCAAAGAGCTAAGCTCAAGTTACTAACCGTGTAAGGGGAAAGCCATGAAAAACTGAAATGTGGAATAAGAAAAGGAGGGCCTGGAAATTCAAAATTCAACTCCAACCCATCCCAGGGCCTACAGCCTGCAACCAGGGCTCTACCTGAGGGATGCGGACCAGGTTAGCCAGTAGGAGGAAGGCCCAGCTCGGGGCAGGTGGAAGGCAGTCCTGGAGAGAGCTTCGGGACTGGCCCAGGCAGCTGGGCGGCATCAGCACTGGGCTCTGGCCTCCTCAAGACACTGCGAGGAAACAGAGTCTGGGCTTTCAGGCTAATCAAACAATGTGTGTAGACGTGATATCCTAAGACCTTAGCTGCAGCTCTGATTTTGTGAACACTGGCTCCCATTAAGGCCTGCTTCCAGTGTCTTATAATCCTTGAAGTGATTATATCTTTGGGTATTAAATTTTAAATTTACTGAATGGTC
>RJWJ010034820.1:0-17029 GCA_004363605.1 Indri indri | reverse complement strand
CATGCCAGATGCAGATGCTTGGGATAGATCAGTGTACACAGAAATCCCTGTCCTCCTAGGAGATAGTTAACAATAAACATAGTAAGTTATACATTGTAGCATGTTAAAAGGTATTGAGTGCCATGGAAAAAACCAAGCAGGGTAAGAGGGCTGGGGGACAATATGGGGTGACTGCAATTTTCATTAAGAGTCATTGGAGCATTAAGAAGATGGCATTTGATCAAAAACTTGAAGAAGGTAAGGGAGTTAGCCATGAAGACATCCGGGGGAAGAGTGTCCCAGGCAGGGAGAGTGGCCGGCATAGAGGCCTCAAGGAGGGCTTGTGCCCAAGGGGGATCCAGGATCAGTGAGGAGGGCGGGGGGCTTGGCTGGGGCAGATGGGCCGGGGTCGGGGGAGTAGTAGGAGGTGAGGTCAGAGAGGTGAAAGGGGCCACGTCGGGTAGGACCTTGTAGGGACTTTCACTTTTACTCTAAGTGAAATGGGAAGCCATTGGAGGGGTTTTGACTTACAAAAGGATTCCTCTGGTTGCTGTGTTGGAAATGGTCTGTAGGGGCAAGAGCAGAAGGAGAGAGGCCAGTTGGGAGGTCACTGCTGCAACTGAGGTGAGAGACCTCAGAGTACAGTGATGGTAGTGGAGATGAGAAATGGCTATATTTTGAAGGCAAACTGTCAAATTAACTTGGGGTGTGAGAGAAAAAGAGCAGTCAAGGAAGACTTTGAGGGCTTCAGTCTGAATCTGTGCTGTCCAGTATGGTAGCCATTGGCCACATGTAACTACTGAGCATATGAATGGGGTTAGTAGGTATAAATGTAAAACATCTAGTAGATTTCAAAGACATAGTGTGTAAAAAGCAATGCTGGATGAATGTCACAGATACAGATATAAATTATCTTAGTAATTTTATATGGTTTACGTACCAGAATGTAAATGTTTTGGATATATTGAGTTAAATAAAATATATTATTAGAATTAATTTTACTCATTTCTTTTAATTTTTTTAATGTGACTACTAGAAAATTTAAAATTACATATGTGGTTCGCATCGACTTCTGTTGGACAGCACTGTTCTGAGCAACCGAAAGCTCAGGGAGTTGCTGTGGTCTGAGATGGGGAAGACTGTGCATAAAGCAGATCAGGAGTTCAGCTCTGGACATGTTAAAATTTTTTTTTTTTTGAGAAGAGTCTCACTCTGTCACACTGGTTATAGTGCAGTGGTGTCATCATAGCTCACAGCGACCTCAAACTCCTGGGCTCCAGAGATCCTCCTGCCTCAGCTTCCTGAGTAGCTGGGACTACAGGCATGCACAATCCCACCTGGCTAATTTTTCTATTTTTAGTAGAGATGGGGTCTCACTTTTGCTCAGGCTGGTCTCGAACTCCTGACCTCAAGCGATCTTCCTGCCTCGTCCCCTCAGAGTGCTAGGATTACAGGTGTGAGCCACCGCTCCCGGCCATGTTGAATTTGAGGTGTATGTTATACATCCGGGAAGAGGTGATGAGCAGACTCATCTAGAGTTCGGATGAGAGGTCTGAGCTGGAGATCTAAATTTGGGAGTTGTCAGCATTTAGATGGGCGTATATAGCTGTGAGAGTAGATAAAGAGGACCGAGGTCAGCGCCCTGGCGCACTTCCATATCAAGAGATTTCGGAGAACAGGAAGAATCAGCATAAACAGATGGAAAAACAATGGCCAATGAAGTAGAAAGAAAACCAGGAGATTGTAATATCACAGGAGCCAAGTGAAGAAAGTGTGTGAGGAGGAGGGAGAGGCCACCTGTGTCGTGTGCTGCTGAGAGGTCTGCTGCTAAGATGGGACTGAGAATTGACCCCTGGATTGGCAGCGTGGAGGTCCCTGGGGACCTTGACAAGTGCAGTCTCAGAGGGTTGGGGGTGAAAGCCTGATCAGAATGGGTTTAAGAGAGAATGAAAGGAGAGGAGTTAGAAATGTGTCTTTGAGGAGTTTTTCTGCAAAGAGCAAAGAGTTGGAATGATTGTTGATAGTGGAAGTATAGTCAAGAAAAAGATTTTTTTTTTTCAATAAGATGGAATGTTACATAGGTTTGTAGGTGAACAGGAATGATCTAGTAGAGAGGGACAATTAGCTATAAAGCGGAGTGAAAGGGGAGAAATCTGGAGCAACGTCTTTGTGTAGGTGAGAGGAATAGGATTAAGTGCACAGAGGAGGGTCTGGCTTTAGACAGGGGTGTTTATTGTAGTCACAGGAGGAAGGCAGAATATGTGCGTGAAATTGGGTAGATGTGGCGCTGGGAGTCTGTGGGGGTTCTTATCTGATTGCTTCAATTTCTCGGTGAAGTGGGAGGCAAATAGGGTGGAGTAGTGGTTCTCAATCTGAGCTGTACAATACCCTGGGGAACGTTTAAAACTACAGGTGCCTGGGCTCCACTCCCGGAGATTCAAATTTAAGTGTCTGGTGTGGAGCCCAGATACTGGTATTTTTTAAGGTTTCCTATGTGCTTTTGTGTTGTTGAGGATGAGAACCACGGAAAGTAATAGGGAACAATAGAGGAATCTACTCAGGGTGGTTAAGGAAGGCCTTTGATGACATAAGCCAAGACCTGACAGCCCAGGGAAGTGTGGGAGGAAGCATGTTCTAGGCAGAAGGAGCAGCACGTGCTAAGGCTCTGAAAGAAGGAGGAGAATGTAGCTGGACTGTAGTGTAAGCAAGCGTGAGGGTGACACAGGAGTTCACGGGAGTAGCTCCGAGTCTCATTTTGTAAGTCCTTGCAGCCCACGGTAAGGATTATGGGTTTAGCCTAAGTGCAAAAAATGGGACATTATTGAAGGGTTTTGTGCAGGGGAGTGAAATGGTCTTGTTTGTAGTTTTAAAAGAGCGCTCCGGTGGCTGTGGGAGAATGGATTGTGGGAGGGAGGGCAAGAGTGAAAGCAGGCGACCAGTTAGGCAATTTGCATCACCCTGCTGAGAGCTGATGGGAACTTGGTCCAGGGAAAGAAAGTCCAGAACTTTTTAGAAAAAGATTCAATAAGATATAAGATTAGCTGCCCATAGCTAATAGTATCGATTAGCTATGGGCAACCATTGCAGGGAGCTATCTACACAGCCCTTCCCCAGCTTTTCAACCCAAGTAATATTAATGGCAGAGGAGACACACTGAAATTTTCCCCATAAAAATCCCAGATATATTCAGGGAAGAAGCTCCATGCTAATCTTTTGGGTTCCCAACCTCCCTATTCCTCTGCTGGAAAAGCAGATCCCATACCTGCCAGGCATTCTATGAGGTGCTGTGGGTGGGGATAGAGAGATTACAAAGAGGGGGTGCAGGGTACTGTGTCTAATGTGTGTCCCTCCCTGTCTTGGCCCCCACAAGGCTCAGCAGGCAGGATCCAGAGGCACGGGAGGACACTGGCTATGCCAGCCTTGAGCTACCTGGGGACTCCACCCTCTCACTACCCACCCTGGACACAGAGGAGACCAGTGATGACCTCATTTCACCTTACGCCAGCTTCTCTTCCACGGCAGACCGCCCCATGCCCCTGCTCAGTGGCTGGCTAGACAAGCTGTCCCCTCAGGGGTGGGCTGCTGGGAAGGGAAGGGAGAGGAGGGAGGCTGAGAGGTGGGGGTGGGGCAGGTCCCAAGTGCTCCCAGACCCCATGATCCCCCAAACACTGACCTTGGCCCCTTCCTTCCTCAGAAACTATGTCTTCCAGAGACGCTTTGTGCAGTTCAATGGGAGGAGTCTGATGTACTTTGGCAGTGACAAGGTGGGGGGCCATGAGATGCTCGGTGGAGACTAGGGAGAGGGAGGAGGGCTGGGGGAGGCTCAGTTTTGGAAGGAGAAAAGCCCCAGGTCGGGGGGTGGGTGCCACATGACTGATGTCAACGTTTAAAGTAGCTGGCTTAGCAGCTGTACCCACCGCTTGTGGATTGAGTGCTGAGCTCATAAAAGCTGGTGCTGGACCCAGAGCTCAGCACACATGACTCAGTTCCTGTCTCCATGGGTCACTGAGCTCTCTCTCCAGGACCCCTTCCCCAAGGGTGTGATCCCTTTGACTGCCATTGAGATGACCCGTGGCAGCAAGGACAACAAGTTCCAGGTCATCACTGGCCAGAGGGTGTTCGTGTTCCGCACAGAGAGCGAGGGTGAGGGCCAGGGCCCAGTCAGGGCAGGAGGGAGGCAGGCTTGGGAGCACACAGCCCACTGACCTGCTTCCTTGTCCCCCACCAGCCCAGCGGGACACATGGTGCTCCACTCTGCAATCCTGCCTGAAGGAGCAGCGCCTCCTGGGCCACCCGCGGCCCCCGCATCCGCCCCGACCCCTCCGCACAGGTATGCTGGAGCTGCGCGGACACAAGGCCAAGGTGTTCGCTGCCTTGAGCCCCGGAGAGCTGGCACTGTACAAGAGTGAGCAGGTGAGGAGGGCCCGGCTGGGGCTGAGGGGCCTGGTCTAGTCCATTCTGGCACCTCATGGCCCCCTGCCCCCAGGCCTTCTCTCTGGGCATTGGGATCTGCTTCATCGAACTGCAAGGCTGTAGTGTCCGGGAGACCAAGAGTCGAAGCTTTGACCTGCTCACACCCCATCGCTGCTTCAGGTGGGGCCCGGGTTGGTGGGAGGCAAGCCTGCGGGACTTCTGAGGGAGGCCTAAGGGTGCGGAGGACTGGAAGCTTCCTCAGTAGGATGTCAGTGGTCTCGCACTAATGGGAGTCCAGCGAGCAGGGTCAAGATGCCAGGAGGGTCTGAGCTGGCCCAGATGTGGCCTGTGGTGGCTCCTGCAGGAATGGCTGGTGGGATGGGACACGGGGAGAGGTCCATGCCCACAGACCGGCTGTCCACCCCTCAGCTTCACAGCCGAGTCTGGTGGGGCTCGGCAGAGCTGGGCGGCTGCTCTGCAGGAAGCAGTAACCGAGACCCTGTCTGACTACGAGGTGGCTGAGAAGATCTGGTCCAATCGGGCAAACCGGCACTGTGCGGACTGCGGGGCCTCCCGCCCAGACTGGGCTGCTGTCAACCTGGGGGTGGTCATCTGCAAGCAGTGTGCAGGTGAGGGCTGGGGCCTCAAGCCCAAATGGGGGGCAGGATGGAGGCTGGGGCAGGAGGCCTCAGGGTACCCATGCCACATGCCCCTTACACCTTAACAGGGCAGCACCGGGCCCTGGGTTCCGGGATCTCCAAGGTGCAGAGCCTGAAGCTGGACACCAGTGTCTGGAGTAATGAGATAGTACAGGTGAGGGGTTTGAAGAGGGAGAGGGTGGGAGGGGAGGAAGAGAGCATCCAAAAGCAGCCTTGGGCCCAGCTTGGGGACAGGGTCAGAATGTCCGGGGACTCTTGAGTTCCTGTCACTCGCTTTTGCCTCTTGTCATCCTACAGTTGTTCATTGTCCTGGGAAATGATCGAGCTAACCGCTTCTGGGCAGGGGCACTGCCCCCAGGGGAGGGGCTGCATCCAGATTCCACCCCTGGCCCTCGGGGAGAGTTCATCTCCCGAAAGTACCGGTTGGGTCTCTTCCGGAAGCCCCACCCTCAGTATCCAGATCATAGCCAGCTTCTCCAGGTAGGAGGGACAGGTTGGGGCTGATTGGAGGCTGGGGCAATCTCTGACTTGAAATGCCTAGACTTGGGTGGTAGGGGCTGTTTTGGTGATCAGAGAACTGTCCCCAGGGCTCTCAGTCTGGGTTTTGGGCTGACAGAGGCCCTTCCCTCCCTGCAGGCACTATGTACAGCTGTGGCAGGACCCAACCTATTGAAGAACATGGCCCAGCTCCTCTGTGTCGAGGCCGCCGACGGGGAAGAGCCCTGGTCCCACTCAGCCCTTGACGGCAGCTTCCCTGGCCTCCTACCCCCAGGTCATCCCCCCGAGTGCTCCCACTCTCTTCTCTCTTCTCAGCCCCAACCTGTGATTTGGTTCTTCCGGGGGCCCCCCATTATCCCGTTATCTGGTCTGTCACAATGGCGCAGCCTGGGCAGTTTCCCAGCCCCTCAGATCCAGGGCCTATTTCCTGATGTCATGAGATCATTGATGATGGTCACGGCCTGTGGTGGGTCTGGGTGTTCCAGGGGCTAGTGCTGGTCCACCCCTGACAGGCCCGACCCATGGGTCGGCTCTCATCTCCCTGGGGACAGTCTGGTGTCTCAAAGAAGTGATCAGCTTAATGATGCTGCTCTGCATTGGTCGGGACACAGGGGCTGAGACGCTCACAGGATGGCCCGTGCTCTGGGGTGCCCGCCCAGAGCTGACTGCCGGCTCGGCTGGCTGGTTGGGAGAGGAGGGGGCAGGGCTGGGCTGGAGGCCTCCCCGTCTCATCACCCCCTGCATTGTCTTTTCCAGTCTGAGCAGTGAGGGATCCAGTCTCACTGGGCTCTACCTGGCCATGCCGCCAGTGGAGTTGGGGCCGTCTTCCGTTCAGTTCCTTCCCCAGAGAGGGTCAGGCCTGACACGATTACTTCTTCCCCTTGCAGACCCCTGCCCTGGTGTGTACAATGAGGTGGTGGTGCCCGCCACTTACAGCGGCTTCCTGTACTGCGGTCCCGTCAGCAGCAAAGCTGGACCCCCACCCCCTCGCAGGGGCCGGGATGGTGAGGAGGCGCCGGGGAGGGGAGCACACGGGGGGCAGAAGCGGGTGGGTGTGAATGCACCACAGAGGGCCAGGGAGGAAAGGGCTGGAATGGGAAAGTGGGGCCATGCCCTAGAGCTGGGGTGCTGGGGGAGAGAGAGACCTTGCCAGGTGGCAACACTGGGTGACAGTTAGGAACCTCTGCTCTAAAGTCACCCTGTCTGGATCAAATCCCAGCTCTGCTACTTCCTACTTATGTGACATGGGCAAGCTACTCGAACTCTGAGCCTCAGTTTCCCCATCTGCAAAACAAGACTGAATATAATATTCGCCTCATAGGGTTATTGTGATGATTCCGTGGGATCATACACAGGCAAGGGCTGGGCATGGCATAGATATCTGTCCACAGGAGCTATGACATTAGGGGCAGAGGTCTGCTGCCCTCTGACCATCTCTCTCCCCACTAGCGCCCCCCCGCCTGTGGTGTGTCCTGGGAGCGGCTCTGGAAATGTTTGCATCAGAAAACAGCCCTGAAGCCCTGAGCCTCATACAGCCCCAGGACGTTGTATGTCTGGGTGTGAGCCCCCCACCCACTGACCCAGGTGACCTCGACAGGTAACAGCATCCCGTGCTGAGTGTCCCCTTTTCTCTCCCCTGTCCCCAGCCCGACTGCCCCTCATTGGCCCCCATTCTCCCCTTTGACCTCATCTTCTCTCCAGGTTCCCCTTTTCCTTCGAGCTCATCCTCGCCGGGGGGAGGATCCAGCACTTTAGCACAGAGGGAGCCGACAGCCTGGAGGCCTGGACCAGTGCCATGGGCAAGGTGAGAGAGCCGAGACCCCTCCTCAGCAGCGCGTGGCTTCCCGGGCCCCACCCGCCCCCATCCCGTCCTCTCCCGTTCCCGCAGTCACTGCCAGCACTTGCACTGACAGCTAAGGTTGACTGTGCGCTTATTCTGCGCCAGGCCCTGCGTTGAGCACTGCCCACTCCATATCCCCCTTAATTTTCACAGCAACCCTCAGGTAAGGATTACTAATATTTTACACGCAAGGAAACTAAGTCTCGGAGGTTACGAGGTCGCTTGGTCAGGGTCACAGAGCTAGGAGGCAGCAGAGCACAGGACCGAAAATCAGGCCTCTGTCTCGAAGGCCCGTGCCGCACACCTCACTGTGCCGTGGCCTCTTCCCGCAGAGAAGCCGCCTCGGACTCCCACGACCCTCCCTCTGTCCCCAGCTCTCCAGCAGGCCCCAGGGCACAGCTATCTTCCTGTGTCCCGGCTTCTGCACTCCCAGATGAGCCAGTATCCCCTCCCTCTTTCCCATTCCTGCAATTGAAAGTTCACACCCTGGAGTCAAACATCCTGGGATTTGAGTCCCAGAACTCTCAGCCTTGTGAGCTTTTCCACATCTGTAGAGTGGGCGTAAAAGGCTCACCCCCTAGGGTTGAGGACTAAGTGACATGTGAGGCCCACACACAGCAAGCCCTCGATGTGTGGGTGTTGAACTGATAATGATGGTCGTGATGATGGCGGTGACGACAGTCTCTCCCAGCCTAAAACGGCGTTTCCCCCAGCCTGCTCCACCTTCAACTTTTCACCCTGGCACCCTCCTTCCCCTCCTGATAGCTTCTCAGAAAGTTGTGTGCAGCCTGCGGTTCCTCCTCAACCCCTTGCAGCTGCCCTCGTCTGCCCCTACTCTCCAGAACTGCCATCCTGCAGGTCACCAGTGGCTTCCCATTTCCAAAGTCCGAGGTGGCCTGCTGGCCTCAGCAGGTCCTCTGTGTGGCATCTGGCTCTCCCCCCGCGGGAAGCGCCCCACTCCTCCAGCTCTGACCCCACTCTCCCAGGCCTCCTACAACTCCTCGCACTAACAAATTTTCCCCATTTCCCTTCAGGGCTCTGTCGTGGCCTCCCAGCCAGGTCTAAGTCTCCCCTTACTATTGTCTACACTTTCCAAAAGCCCGGTCTATCCTATAAGGCAGTGTTACCCAAAGTGTGGTGTGAAGACTGTCACACCATATACTGGTAACCACGGACCATTTGTTACGGTCCGTGACAGGATGAGCACAGAACTGGAGAGTAAGCATCTAGAATCTTTCATAGCAATTTGACTGTAATTTTATGCGTTGAATCTAATTATAAAAATTAAGGGCTTGTATGTCTTTGTTTTTTCATCTTAATTTTCTAGCAATTCATTTTTATTGTTTTTAATGAAAGTATAGTAGTTGATTAGTGACAGGTTGGGACTTTCTTTTTAAAAAAGAAAGGGAAAAAACCCCGGGCCTTTCCCACAGGTAAAGGTAAAGGTGGAGCCCTGCTCTAGGGTCCACCTCAAACACCTCTTCCTCCATGGCGCTTCCCTGCCCCCTGGGAGTGGAATTGCCCAGGGCACCGCCGCTCCTCAGAGGTAGCATCTGGGCTATAAAGAATGGGCATTCTTTCTTACCCCCACCCCCCAGTGAAGGGCACAGGCTGCCACACAGGGGTCTTCTCTGTGTTGGCCGTAGCAAATCGAACTGAATTGAATTTCTGTCCTGTCTTTCTCCACCCATCTCATGTCTCCTCCTTGGATCTCTCCCCATCACTTTTCACTGTTCTTTTTCTTCTGCTCTGTCTTCCTGTCTTTCTCTGCTTTTCCCTATCCCTCTCGCTCTCACTTCTCTCCTCCACCCCTTGTCTCTTCCCCCATCCTCCTCTCTCCCACTGTCCCCTGCCTCCGCAGTGGTTCTCCCCGCTGAGCTGTCACCAGCTGCTGGGCCCTGGCCTGCTGCGGCTGGGTCGCCTGTGGCTGCGGTCCCCCTCCCATACAGCCCTGGCCCCTGGTCTCTGGCTGTCAGGGTTTGGCCTCCTTCGTGGTGACCACCTGTTCCTGTGTCCAGCGCCGGGCCCTGGCCCCCCCGCCCCCGAGGACATGGTGCATCTGCGGAGGCTGCAGGAGATCAGTAAGCAGGGGTGGGGGCAGGGAAGAAGGCTGGCCATGGCGGTGAGTGGGAGTGGACCTTTTTTATCTGGGGGTCCCTATGGGAAACCACAGAATGTAGTGGCTTTAGGCACAAGCTCTGAAGGGAAACTGCTCAGTTTTAGATGCTACCTCCATCACTTCCTAGCTGTGTGCCCTTTGACAAGTTACTTAACCTTTCTGTCCCGTGGTTTCCTCATCTTTAAGATGGGCACAATAATAAGACCTTCCTCAGAGGGTTGTAGCAAGGTTCAAATAAGTGTTAAACACTTATCACAGAGCCTGGCAGGAGGCATCTTATAAGTGCTCAATAAATGTTATATATGTTATTGTCATTATTACTATTATTTGGAGTAACTTGCTGGTTGGGACTGGGGGAGGGGAGTGGGTACCCTCACTGCTCTCCCTTTTCCTAAAACAAGAACAATGTAGGATAATGTTTTAGGACTTTGGAAACAAGAAACCTGGGTTCGAGCTCAGCTTTGCCATTCTATAGCAAGTAGTCTGAGGCAAGTTATTAATACATAACCTCTCTGGGTTTTAATGTATCCCCTGTAAAATGGGCATAGGAGTTCATAACTCACAGGATGTCATGGAGCATTGTTTGTAAGGCTCCTAGCCTGGCACCTATGTACCCTAAACACTTAGTAGTCACTGTGATGAAGATGATGATGATTCTCCTCCCAGGTGTGGTCCCTGCAGCTGACACCCCAGACAAGAAGGAACATTTGGTCCTGGTGGAGACAGGAAGGTAAATGTTGTCCCTACCCTTGGCCCAGGCCCCGCTTTCTGGAGCTCAGCCCACACTCTCCACCCTGGTCTGCTGGACCACCGCTCACTTCCTCAAAGTTGCTGCCCCAGTTCAGGCATTAACTGGGTTGTGTGTTGCTGACCCCTGCTGGTGGCTCTGGGAAGTCAGCTGCCTGTGCTCCTGGGCCTCTGTCGGAGGACCTTCTGGAGCTGACTCTGACTTAGGCCTCTCTGGTATTAGGACCCTGTATCTGCAAGGGGAGGGCCGGCTAGACTTCTCAGCATGGACTGCAGCCATTGGAGGGGCGGCTGGTGGGGGCGGCACAGGGCTGCAGGAGCAGCAGATGAGCCGGGGTGACATCCCCATCATCGTGGATGCCTGCATCAGTTTTGTCACCCAGCATGGTGAGTGGGCACTGGCTAATAGCCATTGTGGGGGTGGAGGGCACAGGCACAGCCCAGGATGGGGGATGAATCACCTGGAAGAGCTTTGCCTCCAGAGACAGTTGCCCGATACCATGTGACTCTTGCCAAGCTGCTTTGCTTTTCCGAACCTCACACAGTTACCTCATCTGTAAAGTGTGGCTAACAGTCCTCATTTTCCAGGGTGGTCATGATAGTTAGATAATGCATGTCAAGCATTGAGTGCAGGGCCTGGCAGGTGGTAAGTGTTCAGAAGTAGCTGTTATTGGGGTGTGGGTGTGGAGGGTGAGAGTAACACTGGAAATGCAACTGAGGACATAGAGCCATGGCGACAAAGAGGAGGGCAGCTATGACGAAAGAGCCAAGCTGTGCAGCAAAATCACCTGAAGGTCTGAGCAGAATTATTCTGTGAGGGAGGTATTCTAGGCACAACGGGTCAGCTGTACAAGTGGTCCCCAGAATTCTTTGTGAGTTTTTTCTCCAGCCCAAGTAAGGACCAAACAGAATCTATTACCCCTATGATAGAATCTTGAGAAGGAAAATTCAAGAAAACTAAGGAGGTTTTCTGTTATCCCTCAGTATCCATGGGGAATTGGTTCTAGGACCTCTACGGATACCAAAATCTGCAGATCCTCAGGTCCCTTACATAAAATGGTGTAGTATTTGCATATAACCTATACACATCCTGCTGTGTACTTTAAATCATCTCTAGTTTACTCATAATACTTAATATAATGTAAATGCTACATACTTGTTATACTGTATTTTTTATTTGTATTATTTTTATTGTTACATTGTTATTTTATATTGGTTTGTTTTTCAAATATTTTTGACCCACAGTTTGGTTGAATTCTCAAATGTGGAATTCATGGATACAGAGGGCTGACTGTAAAAGGAAAAAAATGCACCTCCATGAGCCCACAAATAGTTGTGCTTACCAGTCATGGACAATGGATAGTCAGTGGCTAATGACATTCTCCATGCTGTGGCAGTAGCCTCTTTCAGTGACTTCCCCACTCACTAGACCCCTGTCCTCTTCTCAGCCTACCTTGTGTTCAAGGGAGGAGTTAAGTCAGCGTCCCAGGGAGAAAGCCCTGGAGAAAGAGTGTTCCCTCCCCTCCAAGGTCCCTGCACCACCACTGTTCACTCAACATACTACGTGTTGAGCTGCTACCGTGTGCCAGACACTGTGGATAAGGCAGTGAGCAGGGAAGGTCCTACAAAGCTCACAGACTAGTGGAAGAGATGGGTAATAAATAAGAAAACAAATATAGTTAGTTCTCATTATTTGCAGTAGATATGTTCCATATATTTACTGCAAACAATTAGTGAACAGTGAATCACTGCCCCAGGGGAACTATAGGGTTAGGTTCCTGCAAACCTCCAGTTACAACATTTTCATCAACTGATCTATACATAACCTTGTTTTATGTGTTTTTCTGCTTAAAGACACCTTGTTTACTATGTATTGTTGATTCATTAACACTGAACTCAAGGCCAACAGCACTATAACTCATGCCTGAGTAAAGCTTGTATTTTCTCTGTAAGGCACATCGCAGCTTTCCGATGCTTAGGAATGCTAGACAGCATTTCAGCACTACACTTGGGGGCCATTTTAAACAGTGAGATCACCAACCAAAAGTACAAAAATATGAAAAATGTGGCTCTAAGTATACTGTGAAAGTTCATTTGTTTATAGTATGAGACCTGAGCTGAGAACATGCACAGTGGGGTGGGACTCAAATTTTTCTCCACTCTGTGCACGTTTGTAAATGACTGAAAATGCCAAAAGTATTGATTTTTGGTTACAAATAAATTTTAGCAAGTAGGTGAATGGGCAAACATGGGATCCCGTGGATAATGAAGATCGACTGTAATGTGATTTCAGAGAGTGCTATTTAAAAATAAAAGTGGTGAGGAGATATAGCATGATGGGGGATGCTGTGTGATAGTAAGGTCAGGGAGGGACTCTCTGAGGATGAGGACTCCAGTGGGGACCTGAGAATCAAGGCCATGGAGGCACAGATGTCCTCCTCTCTGACCCCCTTTCCCCCAACAGCCACATTCCATACAGGGAGGTCACAGATGGGCTGTGGTAGGTGGTGGTAGGTCTTTGCACAGTGGTGACCAGAGGTGGCTGGCTGTTCTCAGGGCTCCGGCTGGAGGGCGTGTACCGGAAAGGGGGTGCTCGTGCCCGCAGCCTGAGACTCCTGGCTGAGTTCCGTCGGGATGCCCGGTCAGTGAAGCTCCGACCGGGGGAGCACTTTGTGGAGGATGTCACCGACACACTCAAGCGCTTCTTTCGTGAGCTCGATGACCCTGTGACCTGTGCACGGTTGCTGCCTCGCTGGAGGGAGGCTGCTGGTACTCCCAAGATCCCTAAGAACCAAGGCCCAACCAGGATCTCAACCTGAACCCATGATTGGGCAGCCCCTCTCCCCAACATTCTCACCCTGGGGGGTCATCCAGAGACTTGGCTCAGGGGGAAGTGGGAAGGGGACAAAGATACATCCATCTTGGCTTTGTTTCTCTAAAAATTTCTCCCTCCACTCCAGCCTCCACTGTCCCTTCCTGGATTCTCTCCAACCCTCCTCCATTCCATCCCCAGAGCTGCCCCAGAAGGAACTGCGCTTGGAGAAATACAAAGAAGTGATTGGCTGCCTGCCAAGGGTCAACCGCCGTACACTGGCCACCCTCATTGGGCATCTGTATCGGTCAGTATGACCAGACCCCCTGCGAGCTCCCTTCCTGGCCCTTCCTCACCTCAGTTTGACCCTGTACTTTCTCATTCATTCACACCACCAACAGTTGTTAAGTGAAGGTGTTGCAGAATAAAGGTTCGGAGAATGGATGTGGGGGTCAGGCAGACCTAAGCTTTAATCTGGCCCCATCATTCTATCTGTGACTTTGGGTAAATTATCTGTTCTCTCTGAGCCTCAGTCTCTTTGTTTCTAAAAGGAAGATGATATAATGAGTAGTATCTACATCACAGGTTATGAGAGTTAAATGAGATAATCTTTGTAAAATTCTTAGTACAGCACCTGGCATGTCGTAAGCCTTCAGAAATGGCTGGCAATCAATATTATTTTATTGTTCTATGTGAGGTAAAGGGTTAGCTGTAAGAAATATAAAGATGAATACGACGCAGGTATACCTTTCCAGTCTGTTAGGGTGATAGGCCTTTGGGCGACTCTGGGGTGAACCCCTGGCTGTGTTGCACTGATTATGCTGTATTACAGGGATTGGTCAACTACAGGCCCATGGGCCAAATCCAGCCCATTGCCTGTTTTTGTAAATAAAGATTTGTACAGAAAGTGTAAAGCCACGCTCATTCATTTATAAATTTTCTATGGCTCCTTTCACGTTTCAACAACAGAGCTGAGGAATTACGACAGAGACTGTATGGCCTGCAAGCCTAAAATATTTACTATCTATCCTTTTACATAAAAAGTTTGCTGACCCCTGCTATAGTTACAATGACGCGTGCCTATCTGTCTCCCCTAGACTGGGAGCTCCTTGAGGCCAGTATTGTCTTACTCACTGCTGTATCCCAAGGACTTAGCTCAGGGCCTGGCATACCATAGAGAGTCAGTGTTTGCTGAATGAATGGACGCAAAGGGGTGAGCGCAAGCTGCATTCCTCATGACCCCGGCACTCCTCTGCAGGGTGCAGAAGTGTGCGGCTCTAAACCAGATGTGCACGCGGAACCTGGCCCTGCTGTTTGCACCCAGCGTGTTCCAGACAGACGGGCGGGGGGAGCACGAGGTGCGGGTGCTGCAGGAGCTCATCGATGGCTACATCTCTGTCTTTGATGTAAGGCTTTCCTGACCCCTGACCTACAACCCCTCTCCCCTACCCCTGCACGACCCAGACACTCTGGTATCCTGCCCACCCCAACAAGCCCCCAGCTGAGGCCTCTGATGGCCCTCTGCATCAGGAACCACCCCCTAGGCCCCAGGCCTCTTTCTCTCATAAGCTCACTCCCAACATCCTCGTCCCCTTGGTTCTTAGCTCTTTGGGCCTCCAGCCCTTTTAAGCAGATCTCCTTTTGCTTGAGATCTGCCCTGCTTGCTTCTTTCCCAGCAAACCCCCCACTCCTTTTTGGCTCTTTCACAGATCGATTCTGACCAGGTAGCTCAGATTGACTTGGAGGTCAGTCTTATCACCACCTGGAAGGACGTGCAGGTAATTTACCTAGCCTCACACTCCTGAGCGGGGCATGAGGAGACATCAAGATAGGAAGCTGAATTTGTGCCCGTTTGAGGAAGTTCCCTTTTCAGCCTGTCCTTCTGGACACTGGCCCTCAGCTGCTGGAGACAGGGGAAAGCCCAGGAGAGAGGTGCTGTGAGAGTGGGGTTTGCTTGGGGTTTGGTTAGGGTTTGCTGCATTTGTTCCACTCTGAGGATTCTTCCTGGTGATAATCTTGGCACTGGATAGTTTTTGGTTTTCTGTGTGGGAGAGTAGAGCCAGATTGCTCCTGCTCCACCACTCACCACCATGAGGATTTTTCACTACAAAACGGTGGCAGCAGCACCTCACTTTTAAGTGTAAGAGATCCAGGAAGAATTAGTAAAGTCAAAGCAGGGAGAATAATAATAATGACTATAATAGCAAACATTAGCTGAGGAAGTATTATATTCCAAGCACTTCTAATCTCATTTGATAACTAAGTCCATGAAATAGGGTAGTCCCATTTTTTCAAACAAAGAAACTGAGGCTCAGAGGGTCACATATTCAAGGTCACACTGTAGTGAGTGGCAGAATTGGAACCCAGGCAGTCTGACTCCAGACCTGTCCTCCCAACCTGTATGCTTCATGCCTCCGGAAGCACACATGCAGCCTAAAGACGCAGTCCCACCGCTCCTGGAGTCCTCCCTTTTGAGGGCATGAGGGACGTTGGGGGTGAGGGTTGGGAGACCTTTGTGGGGGGACGTGCTTCTCAAGGAACACGAGGAATCTTCTCTGATTTTTTCACATTCTCCTGACTTCTTCACCCCTCTCCTCAGCTGTCCCAGGCTGGAGACCTCATCATGGAAGTTTATATAGAGCAGCAGCTCCCAGACAACTGTGTCACCCTGAAGGTCAGTCCTGAGGGCACTCGAGGGGAGATGAGAGGATGGTAGGGGCAAGGACAACAGCCTGACCAGCATGGGTTCTCTGCTGTTGCCCTGACCCCAGGTGTCCCCAACCCTGACTGCAGAGGAGCTGACTAACCAGGTGCTGGAGATGCGGGGGACAGCAGCTGGGACAGACTTGTGGGTGACTTTTGAGATTCGAGAGCATGGGGAGCTTGGTGAGTATGACCATGCGTGTGTGCATGTGTGCGTGCACGTGTGTGTGTGTGGTTGTATGGTCAAGGTCATCAGTGACTTCATGTTCCCAAATACAGTGGGCACTCTACTATCCATGTGAGGGGATATTCAACACGGCTGACCCACTCCCTCTTTAGCAACACTCTTCTTTCTTGGCCTTAGAAAACCCCACAAGTCTTGGTTTCCCTTCAACCTCAAAGGAGGCTTCTCCTCCTCTTCTGCCCACATTCTAAATGTTGCTGGGACCCAGGGCTCAATCCTGGGCCCTTTTCTCTTCTTTAGCTACATTTCTCCATAGATGAACTTATCCATTCCTGTGGCTTTAAATGCCATTAATAAGGTGATACCCAAATTTTTATCTCTGGCCTAAACCTCTCCTCTGAGCTCCAGACTCACATATCCAACTGCCTACGTGGCACCTCCACTTCTCACAGCAACTCAAATTTGAAACTTCTAAGACAAAACTCAATTCCTAGCCTCCTCCCTTGACACAAAGCCCAGGACATTTTCTTGTTTTTCCCAGCTCAGTATATGGCACCACAATTCACCCAGTTATTAAGGCCAGAAAGCTGGGAGTCTTCTGGGACTCCTTCCTTTCCTTCATCTTCATACCCAACCCATCAACTAGTCTCATTGAGTCTACTAGAATCTATCACTTCTCTCCACCTCCACTGTTACTACCACCCTAGTTGAAGTCACCATTATCTTTTGGTCTCCCAACATTAACTGTGAAAATGGCCCCAGAAAGCAAACGGCTAGACAGTGTTCCCATTCTTGCCTCCCTACAACCTATTTTCCACACAGCAGCCAAATGAACATTTCAAGCATAAATCAGATCATGCCATTCCTATGGTCAAAACCCTCCAATGGTTCCCACTGAACTTAAAATAGAATTCAAACTCCTTGTCGTAGCCCACAAGACCCTGAACGTCTGGCTCCTGCTTATTCTTCAGACCTCATCTCGCATTGTCTGTTCTCACATCTGTCCTCTTCACTGCAACCGCACTGGCTATTTAGTTCCTCAAATACGTCTTTCCTGATTCAGGGCCTTTGCTTT
>RJWJ010034819.1:0-17014 GCA_004363605.1 Indri indri | reverse complement strand
CAGCAATGAAAAAGGAGGTTTTGCAACTAATACCACAGAAATATAAAAGATCATTAGAGACTACTATGAGCAGCTCTACAGGCACAAACTAGAAAACCTAGAGGAAATGGATAAGTTCTTGGAATCTCCCAAGATTGAATCAGGAATAAATAAAAATCCTGAACAGACAAGTAAGTCATGGGATTGAAACATTAATTTAAAAAACTCCCAAAAAATAAAAGCCTAAGACCAGACAAATTCACAGCCAAATTCTACCAGACTTTCAAAGAATAACCGGTATCAATGCTACTAAAACTGTTCCAAAAAAATCAAGAAGGGAATCTTCCCCAACTCATTCTACAAAGCCAATATCACACTGACACTGAAGCTGGACAAATATACAACAAAAGAAAGAAAACTACAGATCTGTATCCCTGATGAACATAGATGTAAAAATCCTCAACAAAATACTAGTGAACCAAATCCAACAGTACATTACAAAAAAATAATACACAATGATGAAGTAAGTTTTATCTCAGTGATGCAAAGATGGTTCAACATACACAAACCAATAAATGTGATTCACCACATAAACAGAATTTAAAACAAAAACCATACAATTATCTCAACAGAAGCAGAAAAAGCATTCAATAAAATTCAGTATCCCTTCATGATAAAAACTCTTAATAAACTAGGCATAGAAGGAAGATCTCTTAAAATAATAAAGCCATATATGACAAACCCACAGCCAAACATCATACTGGATGGGGAAGTATTGAAAGCATTCCTCCTAAGAATTGGAACAAAACAACAATTCCCACTTTTACCAACCACTCTTATTCATTATAGTACTGGAGTCCTAGCTAGAGCAATCAGGTAAAACAAAAGAAGTAAAAGACATCCAATTTGGAAAAGAGGAAGGTAAAATATCTCTGTTCACTGATGATATAATCTTATTCCTGGAAAACCATAAAGATTCCTCCAAAAGACTGCTAGATTTAATAAATGAATTAAGTAAATCTCAGGATATGAAATCAATGAACAAAAATCAGTAGCATTTCTATACACCATAATGACCAAGCTGAGAACCAAATCAAGAACTCAATCTCATTTACAATAGTTAAAAAAAACCATAAAATACCTAGGAATACATTCAGCCAAGAAGGTGAAAGATCTTTACAAGGAGAACTACACAAAACTGATGAAAGAAATCACAGGTTACACAAACAAATGGAAAAGCATCCCTTGTTCATGGATTGGAAAAATCAATATTGTTAAAATGACCACCATACTTCCCAAAGCAATCTACAGATTCAGGGAAATTCCTATCAAAATACCAATGTCATTTTTTTTCACATAATTAGAAAACACAATCCTAAAATTCATATGGAGCTAATAAAGAGCCTGAATAGCCAAAGCAATCCAAGAATAAAGCTGGAGGCATCACATTACCTTACTTCAAATTATACTACCAGGCTACAGTAACCAAAATAACATGGTACTGGTATAAAAATAGATACTTAAATCAATGGAACAGAATAGAAAATCCATACATAAAGTCACATACCTACAACCACCTGATCTTTGACAAAGCCAACAAAAACATCAACTGGGTAGAGGATACCATATTCAATAAATGGTTCTGGAAAATTGGATAGCCACATGTAGAAGAGTGAAACTGGACCCATAACTCTCACCATATGCAAAAATCAATGCAAAATGGATCAAAAACTTAAATGTAAGACCTGAAAATATAAAAATTATAGAAGAAAACCTAGGAAAATCTTTTGGATATTGTCCTAAACAAAGATTTTATGACTAAGACCCCAAAACAAATACAACAAAAACCAAAGATAAACAAATGGTACTTAATTAAAATAAAAAGTTTCTGCACAGCAAAAGAACTAATCAACTGAGTAAATTGGCAACCTATAGAATGGAAAAAAATATTCACAAACTATACATCCAACAAAGGACTAATATCCAGAATCTATGAGGAAGTCAAAGAACTCAATAAGAAAAAAACAAATAACCTCATTAAAAGATAGGCAAAGGACGTGAACAGGCATCTTTCAAAAGAAGACATACAAATGGCCAACAGGTATATTAAAAATGCTCGACATCACTAATCATCAGGGAAATGAAAATTAAAACTACAATGAGATACCATCTTACTCCAGTCAGAATGACCATTATTAAAAGTAAAAAAATAATAGATGTTGGCAAGGATGTAGAGCAAAGTAAATGTTTATACACTGTTGGGAGAATGTAAACTAGTACAACCTTTATGGAAAACAATATGGAGATTTCTCAAATAACTAAATATAGATCTACCATTCAATTCAGTAATTCCACTACTGAGTACCCAAAGGAAAAGAAATCATTATATCAAAAATATACCTGCACTCATATGTTTATCACAGCATTATTCACAATAGCAAAGATATGGAATCAACCAAAGTGCCCATCAATGGGTGATTTGATAAAGAAAATGTGATATGTGTTTGTGTGTATTTGTATACATATACACACACCCCAAGAAATACTACTCAGCCATAAAAAAGAATGAAATTATGTCTTTTGAAGCAACATGGATGGAGCTGGAAGCCATTATCGTAAGTGAAATAATTCAGAAACAGAAAGTCAAATTCTGCATGCTCTCACTTAAAAATGGGAGCTACATCATGAGTACACATAGATAAACAGAGTGGAATAATAGACACTGGAGGCTCAGAAGGGCAGCAGGATGGAAGGTTAGAAGGATGGGAGAGGGGTGTGGGATGAGAAATTTTCACCTCTCCTCTATTCAGGACTAAAGAAGGTAAAAAAATATATATAAGCAAAAATTAATTCAACTCTCAATTCAATGAGGTCTTTTTTCATCAGTGTTCAGGTTCCAAGTTCTATGTTTATATTATATATAAAGAACATAAATTGGTAACAATTTAAATTTCTGCAGGTCTTCATTGTTTTAGAACACTCCTTATGTTCACAATTCAATATGATTCCTCTCAATAATTTGTTTTAAGATAAATCAAGTAGGTGGAATTATTGCCATTTTACAGATAAGGAAATAGAAACTCGAAGAAACTTGAGTGGATAAACCACTGGTTAAGGGTTCACAGCTGGTTAAAGGAAGAGAGCAAGTGAAAGGAAAAAGATCCTCAAGGGTAAATTAGAATGCAACTTCCTTTTCACCTCAAGAGTTACTATTTACTGATTGATCAGAACTATTCCATTAAGAGTTTCCAAACATTAGCTAGAGAATTGATAACACACGAAACCCACCTGCTTGTTTTTTGCATTGGAAAACAGCACTCAAAGACCAGTCATTTTGACCCTGGTTTACTTAGGACTTTAAAGGCAAATATTTGGTAAATGGTAGGTGTGGGATCCAAGCATCTGATGGAAACACCCTGAAAAGAGGAGAATTCTGTAGAAAGGAAGCAATTTTAGTACATGATGGATAATTATCACATGCATATACATTTGAGTATTTGCATACATTATTTGGTAATTAGCATATTTAATTGCTTTCTCACATTAGAAATTAGCTTGCCTGTTTGCTCTGCTTTTCCATGTGGTGCCACTACCAAATGTGTTGCTGAAGTCCACTAGTTCTTGCAGAGCTATGCCTGTGATCTGGGTCTCCCTTAACTCTCAAAGGCCTTATTATATAGAGAAGTATTTCAGGATTTCAGAATCAATTCTGACCTGTGAAATCCTGACAGAGGAGGCACATTCCATTTTGCAAATATCTGGAGAGATTATAAATCATGGTGATTATAGTGCATGGTGATGGTTAGAAAATAGAGTTTACAGTTAATGACTATAACATGTTGGTGTTACACAGTCCTAAATATCATCATAATTTTATGTGGAAACAAAGCACCATCATATATATTTTTGCTGTTATATTTAAACAGTGCTCTACCCTAAAACATTGACAATCCACAAAATACGGTGGCATTGCCATATGGGTTAGGGTCAGTCACAAAAACCTCCATGAGAGTGATGTGTCTTACATAATTATGATAGAAAGAAAATGCAGAGATTGAGCTGTTGGGAGATTACCAGGGGAAGTTGCCTAATTGGACTTTAAGAAATCTTATATCCTGATTATTAGTTTAAAAGCAGAAGATTACCAAGGTCCCTCAGCTTTGCAGTTTCAGAAACTTCAACTTGCCAGCACAGTTGAATTGGGTTGATTTAGGGAGACTAATTTATGCTGAATAATCTCTTAAAAGACTAAAGTATGTATACCAAAATGAAAACAGCTGGTTAAATTTTTGGATAAATTAAGACTTCGTCTCATGTCCTTGTTGGAAAATAATAATCAGAGGTTAGCTTGATGAGTAGAGATTTATAATAAAAATTAATTGTAAGATTAGGAAAATTCAATGCTATCTTTTTTTCCTGTGGTGTACTTTCTTTGAGGACCAGGATATTAGTTAATTAATTTAAAACTCTCCCTTTTGATCAGAGTTTGTGTGGGTATTTTTAAAACATTGCTAATTTTTTCCCCCAAATCTGGTATTTAATATCCACTCAACCACTTCAGTTTGATTTAGCATCAAGTCTTGATCTTGTCTGGGAATTTTTCTTTCCATTTAAGTTCATTGTATATCACTGTTATAATTTATCTTTGGTTGATTTTATAGTGTATCTCTGAGAAGTTGTAGTACTTTTCTCTTAAAAATATTTTAGGAACATTTCATTATCATTTGCATACAAAGCCCAGAAATCCTTAGGAACAGTTGGACCCCACAAAAGCAGTTGGAAAAGTTGAAAGCATTTCCATTGTTCTTTAATAACCTTAATACTGAGACTAATGGCATGAGTGAGGACTAATAGGTAATAAAAAACAATGTGGGTGAAGAGCTTAAGAAGACTAACTGGACCTGAGCAAATAAAAACATAGTCAAGAGTTCTGAAGATCAACTGGATGGATGCTGGGGAAAGCAGAATTGGGGGTAGGAAGTTGCTGAGATTCTGAAATAAAATATCAAGGTATTCATCTTCTGGATACCTTGGTATCCATCTCGGCAACTTCCTAAGAGTATTCTTGACTCAGATCGTGCATTTACTGACCCAGACCTGAAATCAGCTTTCTTCAGTAAGTCCTGGTTCTCAAAGGGAAAAATGACATTGAGATACCAAAATCATAGTGCCGGTGTCATATCTCATAAGTTTTAATAGAAACTTCTTATCATCGTTTTCTAAATAATCTGTTATTAAACTGTAATTTCTTCTTTGACCCAAGAGGTATATTTCAAAATTTTTCAAGTAGTTAAATGCTTTCTTTTTCAATTATCCATTTTCTTTTTATATTATTGTTTTTTTTTCAATGAAAGAAAACCATCTCTACATCTACACATTTTTCATTTTGAAAATATTTTATCAGCTCTCGAAGTGAATGTATTATATCTGTTGCAGCATGTTTAAGTTTGTTATATATCAGTTAAACAAATTTACATCTATATTATTTAAATCCTGATTCTTTGCAATCTGTCTACCTGGAAACCTATATGTTAATTAACACTGTAAAATAAAAGGAGCTTAAACAGGGGAAAAAAATGCCAAGGTAAAATTCAATATGGAATGCCAAACCATAGTACACTCTGACATAAGGAGAAATGAGGCACTCTTGATTCAGTCATGGGAAGTACACTGATTGAGTGCCACTTTGTTTTTAGCTCTCTTTTGGGTCCTGGGGACACAGAAATGAATGACAAAGAGAAGCTTCCTGCTATACAATCTAGAGGGGAAGACAGACATCAAACAATCATTTAAATATTCATTAAATAATCACAAGCGGCAAAGTGTTATAAAATAGTTTAGGGTTCCATGGGAGGGTAGCACAGTGGAATCAAACAGAATCTGTGGGGGGTTGGGTTTAGAAGCAATTTTCTGAAATAATAGAATAATAGATTCATTTGCTTATAATTATGAATCTGCAATTGTCAGCAGGGGATTAGAATGCCTAAAAAGCAAAGTTAGATACTCGTTTCTCATTGTGGGCAAAGAAGATGAGATTCTTCCTTTTGAAAAGAAAATTTTTAAGTTCTGTAGCATAAGCTATTGTCCTTGGGCAAACGTTTCTGAGACTCAGTAAATGCTCAGAGGCGTCCGAGTGATAACTGGTCTCCCTGGTATTCCAAACTATACCTAACTTGAGTGTGTTTCCTCAATGATCCTGTGCATGTCACAGATTTCAAATGGCTGTTTTGAAGCTTCTCTACTTTTATTTGTGTAGGTGTGCATCTTAGACAGGAATATGGAGGACTGACCACCAATAAACTGTACCTGGAGACTGAGTAAAACTGAGGGAGGAGCACACAGGAGGTGGGACCCATGTCCTTGGTCCTCATTCATTCATTCTGCAAATTGTCATCTACGTCAAAATGCGCAGTAAAGATCAGGATGGGATTCTAGAGAGAGTGGTGTTAACAAACCATTTTCTCTCTCTTCTCCTGGGATTTGAAATGTCACTGGAGCCTTGAGATGCAATAGAGGATTTTAATGTACATTCAGGTATATGATTCTTTCTATTATCATTCTGATTATTATTATCATTATTCACATCCTATTAGCTTTTCACCTTGAGCTAATGTGACATTTCTGTACTATGGAAAATCAATGAGGCAAAAATTTCTCATGCTACCACAAACAATTACTGTTGATTTAAGTACAAAGACTAAATATCACATAGACAATATGGATAAAGAGATTAAAATGCTCACACATACATACCATCCGTTATTGAGAATCTTTTAAGTGGTTTTCAGAAATAGTGTTTTCTGCTGGGAAGAAAAGATTCCCATTATTGAATGACCATAACCTGAACTGAAAGTTGCTTTCAGCGTAATTAGCTATGTCCTCACTTCCGATAATGATACCAAACTTTGGATTTAATTAGACTCTAATTGCTCTTTTAAATTATCTCCTGCTTCAGACTTTGCTTTCTCTGCCACCTCATTCTATTTTTTTTTTTTCCATTTTCTATTTTCATTCTGGTATTGAGTTCACAATACCTAACAAGTTAGTCACAAAACTTTTTAACAAACAGGGTGGCCCTATCAAGGAAATGTGGCACTTTTCAAGAAACTTCTTTTAACATTGATTTGGTGTGACCGAGAATGGCTCTTTTTCAAGCACATTTTCAGCTTCCCCTGGGAAATGGTGAGCCCATGATTCCTTGCAGTTAGGTGTGACCATGTGACTGAGTTGTGGCCAATGGAAGGTGGATAGAAGCGATCCTGCCCCATAAAACCTTTCACAGGATCCTCCATTCTATCAGGGCAAACTTTAAGGTCATGTGCAGTTGCCAAGCCTCTATGAACCTGAATTTCTAACCCCCAGTCCTACCATTAGGTTTTCATTATGTGAGTGAGAAACAGTTTTTCTATGGGTTAAGCTACAGAGATTTGTGTCCATCTATTATAGCAGCTAGCATTACTTTATCTATGGCCATTGGCTTATGTTTTGGTATACTGCTGTTTCAGTCAGGGTTCTCCAGAAAAACAGACCAGTAGAAATACACACACACACACATATGTGTACACACACATATGTGTACATATATGTGTACATATACACACACACCACATACACACACACAAAATTGGCATATGCATTCGTGGAGACTGGCAGGACCAAAACCAACTGGGCAGTCCCACAGGCTGGAAACTCTAAGGCAGAAGCTGATGCTGCAGTCTTGAGGCAGAATTTCTTCTTCCTCAGGGAAACTTCAGTTTTGCTCTAAAGGCCTTTCACCTGATTGGATGAGGCCCTCCAACATAATTGATGTAATCCCCTTTACTTAAAGTCATCTGATGGCAGATGTTAACTGCATCTACAAAAATACTTTCACAGGAACACCTAGATTAGTGTTTGGTTGAATAACTAGGAGTATAGTGTTGCCAAGATGACACATTAAGACAATCATCATGCCCTCTTTACTTAAACCCAGAAATTTAAACTCTTAGGAATTATATAAGAGCTTCTTATTAATGTAATAAAAATGTCTAAACAGAAAGCTTTACATCATTTTTCTATTAGAGAAATCCTGCACATGTATATAGCAGGAGTCACTAAATAAAATCTACGGTGGCGAACCAGGCACCATAAATGTGTGAATAAAGCTGAGCTGAAGAACAGGAATAGTGGGGCCTTTAAGTCGGTAGCCAAATTCAAAAGTTTTACAACATCATGGAGGGAAAAAACAAAACCGTGGTGTGGCTACCTCTACTTTGTAACCTGTAAATAGTACAATTTTTATTTTTTACCCTACAAATATTGACACTATTGGAATCTAATCATTCTACTGGGATTGGTGACTCAGGAGATCTGGGGCAGCCTTTTACCTGGAATCTTGGAAAATATGGAGAAATAGGAGATAGGCACCATCTATTCCCTGCACAAAAGTTGTGATCAGGGTAGGGATAAAATGCTATGTGATGGTGGTAAGTGAGAACATGCATGTGATTTCCATGGTCTCAGTCTTATGAGTCATAAAAGGCAATGATTTCAAATCAAGTACACCAACCAACAAACATTGTTTGACTAGACAGTCATGGAATTAGAATGAGACAGCACTGCCTTCAAGTACCTGCCTAGTCCCTCATTTGCTTTGTGATCTTGAACAGATCACAGAACAGTTTGGATTTCACTTTCTTTGGCTGTCAATTAAGGGGATTGATCCCAGGATCTCTAAAGTGTGCTGTAGCCCTAACATTTGTTGATTCTGCGATATGTCTTCTCTGAGTAGAGGCACGTGTTCCTACTCACTTCCTGGTTGTAGCAAAGTATTTAAAAGCCCTTTAGAACTCAACCACACTTTAAAATTACCTGTCAAGATTAGTAACAGCATCTGCTAATATTTACTGTGTACATTTAAGTGGCTGGCATTTCATGTGTGATATCATATAATCATCAAAATATCCCAACAAGGCGCAGAAAACTGATGCTTAGATGCAATAGGCTACATTAATTGTTGAACACACAACTAAAATGTGGCAGTGCAAGCGTTCAGAACCAGGTGTCCTGACTTTGGGACTCTTGTGCTATCCCAGGTGGCCTTGTCAGCCTTCACCCCAGGACATGTACGCAGCATTGCTGCCTGCATTTTTATTTACCCGTCATAGCTCCCTCTTCAGTAAACAATGTCCACACCTGTCTCCACTTGTCTCCTTATTTCCCTCCCTATTCGCCCCGCACATGTCTCATCTGCCTTTGCCATCCATTAATAGTGACAGCTGGGATGCTTCCTGCTTGCAAATAGCTTTTCGCTCTGGTTAATTCCCTGTGGGCTGCTATGAAGTTTTGTAGTTTGTCAAAGGAACAAAGGGGTGGCACATGGGTGGACGCCAGGTACAGGCCAGCATCCATCCTCGCTTTTTCCTGGGACCTGTTGGTAGCTGGTTAGGCAATTTAGAGGAAAAGAGAAGATTTGAAATGATACACATGGAACACAGTAAAATAGAAAAGCAGAGAGATTGCTTCTAAAAGGTGGTAAAATTGTCTGGGTCAGTGTCCCCTATGGAAAAGCTAATGGCATTTTCCCTGAGAAAGGCTGTTCTCTTTCTTGCAATAAAAAGAGCTCTTTCAGGACCATAAACAGGCCTCTTCTGCCCCACCAGGATCACCCCTCCCTGTCCTCTCTCATTTACTGTCAGATGCCTGCTTTACTAGGGCTTCTGTATCTGTGCTGCTACACTTGCCGAGCCGTGGCTTCATCCATTTCTTTTTATCAAATGTTTTCATTAATGCACTCTTCAGGCTGATTTCTTGTTGCTAAGATCTCTATCCCAGAACTCCAGTGCTTGCCACGTGGCAAACTATTATCTGAGAGACAGACTGTGATTCCAGGTATAAAGGGTTACAAACAAAACTCAAATATCCAGATTTCACAATTGGCATGGTAATTCCTTCCTTTGTTTTTCTTTCTGCTCACAATAGTCTAAACCTGTACCCAGCTCGATTGCAAGGCATTAGATATCTTTACCAAGTTTCCTCATTCAAATGCTTCTGAAAATTCTGGGGAGAATGCCTATAGATTACAAAAATCTGTTTTCATTTCCATTATTCACCTCAGTCACACTGGGGTTTGGGCGTGACTGTTCACACAGTCTGGAATGTAGGCTTCTCTCATCTTGGCATGTGAACTAATTTTTTGTTGCTGCTGTAATAAATTACCACAGACACATTTATTGTCTTACAATTCTGTAAGTCGAAAGTCAAGTGCAGATCTTAACCACACTAAAATGTGTGCAGCAGGGCTGCATTCCTATGTTCTTGCTGGCCGTTAGCCTAGGGCTGTTCCCAGCTTCCAGAGGCCTCCTTCCTCCATCTTCAAAGCCAAGGACGGTGGATCTAGAACTTCTCACATCACATCCGTCTGACCGACTCTTCTACCTTCCTCTTCCCCTTTTTAAAGACTCCAGTCCAGTTGGTTCATCCAGGATCATCCACTCATCTCCTTTTGGCATATAATGTAACATATTCACTGGTTATGGAGACAAGAATATGCACGTCTTTGTTGGGGCTGTTATTATGTCATCCACAGCATGACAAGCCTCTTAGTATTATTAAGACTTCAGGCCGGGCGCGGTGGCTCACACCTGTAATCCTAGCACTCTGGGAGGCCGAGGCGGACGGATCGTTTGAGCTCAGGAGTTCAAGACCAGCCTGAGCAAGAGCGAGACCCCGTCTCTACTAAAAAAAAATAGAAAGAAATGATCTGGACAACTAAAAATATATAGAAAAAATTAGCCAGGCATGGCGGCACATGGCTGTAGTCCCAGCTACTTGGGAGGCTGAGGCAGTAGGATTGCTTGAGCCCAGGAGTTTGAGGTTGCTGTGAGCTAGGCTGACGCCACGGCACTCACTCTAGCCAGGACAACAGAGTGAGACTCTGTCTCAAAAAAAAAAAAGACTTCAGCCCAAGTGTTGGCTTCTCAGAGGAGCCTTCCTTGATCACAGAACATATTGTTTTCACAGTAATAATAATTACATGTATTTATTTTATTTATTTATTATTTCTACTTGCTTGGTGTCCCTATTTCCAATTACAGTGAAAACTTGAGAGGAGGCCTTGCTCTCCGCTACATTCCAAACACTTGAGTAGTCATTGGCAAAAGAGCTACTTGATAAATGTTTATCTAAGGGATAGAAGCTGCAATGAATGGAAATGCTTTTAAACCAGTCTGGTGTAGAGGATTTCAGTGTGAGCCTTCATTCTCTCCCTCAAAATTCCCGCTTTCCATGATAGTTGACAAAATGTCAACTGTCTTCATCAAAACAACTCCCTCTACCCAAAGAACATGTCTTCGGCTAGGATATTAGACCACTGTATGACAAGTCTGGGCACTTCCCAAATTCTGGGTTATTTAGTCTGGGAAAATAACACAGAGAAGACTTCAGTGGAACACAGAGATTTGGCTTCAATCTTCCCTACCAGGTTCTCTGTAGACACAAGGGGAGGACGTGCCTCTGAGTACTTTGTGTCATCAGCAAGTCTCTGTGCCCAGTCTTCTGTGGGTAACAACAGCCCCCTCATATATGCCTCCCAAGAATTTACATGTTTTTGGGGAAACAGAAAGTGGCATTTTATTTCTTTTCTAAAAAAGAAATACATTATGCTATTTAGTTTAGTTATTCATTATCTCAGACTTCTTCACTTTACTTTTTGCTTTGCTTTACTATTGCATAAATAAATACAATTTTTCCTTTTCCCAAAATCAAAAAGAAGTGTCCTATAGGTGAAATCAAGACTTTGTAAACAAGTAGAAAAAAATACATCTGGCTATAACATTGAAATTCACCTCCAAATACACACACACACACACACACACACACACACTCACACACTCTTCTAGCCAGAATTTAAAAATCTCTGGCTGAGATTCAGCCAGGTCATATCTTTACAGTAACATTTATGGAGTGCTAGACAGGAAGTATAGCCCGTGCTGGGTACTTTCTCTATATTATGTTATTTAATCTTTTCTTTAGCTTTCTAGGTAGGTATTGTTATCCTTGTATTATATATGAGTATATTGTCTTGGAGACATAAACCGACATGTCAGAGGAGAACTTTAGATGCCAAAATTTTGGAATACAATGCCAAAATCAGTGTTTTTCCCAGAGTTTTCTATTGCTCTAAATCTGTCATCTTTTTTGTTTGTTTTAGGTCACTGTATGATCTATGTCTACTCATAATACTTCTGATACAAAACATGTGGGTCATTGTTCCCCACACCAACAAATTCTCCAAATTTCCAGCTACCAACTGAGTATCCTGCAATTCAACTCAATTCTGACAGCAACTAACTAGAATTAGCACAGGACCCCAGTTTAAGGGCTCAGTCCCACAAGACTTCCCCCACTTCAGATGCCAATTGCAAGTATTAGGCACTCAGGCTACCCACACCATTGTCCAACTAATCTACAAAGTTGGGTTCCTATGACCCCCTCCTCACGTTTGATAATTTGCTGCAATGTCTCACAGAACTCAGGGAAACAGTTTACTTACTAGTACTAATTTGTTATAAAGGATATTATAAAGGATACAGATGAAAGCTAGATGAAGAGTTACCTTCCGCAAGGTTCAGAAGGGTCCTGAGCATAGAAGCTTCTCTCTTCAGCACAGGGGCCGGTGTGCACCATCCTCCCGGCATGTATTTACCAACCCAGAAACTCTCTGAACCTTATCAGTTAGGTTTTTTATGGAGGTTCCATTTATATAGGCATGGTTGATTAAATCATGGGCCATTGATAATTGAATTCAATCTCCAGCCCCTTTCCTCTCCCTAGAGGTCATCAGTGGGGCTGAAGTTCCAACTCTCTAATCACATGGTTTGTTACTCTGGCAATCAGCCCCCATCCAGACACTAAGGGTCCACGAAGAGTTATCTCATTAGCATAAATTCAGGTATTGTCAAAGGGGTTTATTATAAATAATATAAGATGTTCTTATCACTCAGAAAATTACAAAGATTTTAGGAGCTCTATGCCAAGAACCAGGATGAAGACCAAATATGTATTTGTTATATCACAATACCACAGACTCCTGTTATCTTCTTCATACCTATACACATTATTACCCTTATGCTGCTCAGGAAAGCACCTTTTCCTAGGTCTACCCTTCTAAAGGAATATAGATGGTCTCTGGCTTAAGATGGTTCAACTTAACCATTTTTGACTTTGCAATGACGAGAAAGCAATATGCACTCAATAGAAACCATTCTTCAAGTACTCATGTAACCATTCTGTTTTTCACTTCAGTACAGTATTCAATAAATTACATGTGATACTCAATAGTTTCTTATAAAATAGGTTTTGTGTTAGGTGATTTTGCCCAACTGTAGGCCCAACTTTAAGTGTTGTGAGCATGTTTAAGGTAGGCTGAGCTAAGCTATGATGTTCAATAGGTTAAGTGCATTGAGTCCACTTTCAACTTACGATATTTTCAACTCACAGTGAGTTTATTGGGTTGTGACCCCATTGTAAATCGAGGAGCATCTGTACTCTAATGCTCAAAAATATTTCTTTTCCTCGTCTCAAAGGACTGTTTCCTTCAAAAGCTTGATCTCACTAAAGAATCTCTGGTAAAAATGCCAATTGCAAAGCACAGTAGCATAGTGGGGCACTATAGAACTTGAATTTGAGTCCTGACTCTAAATTTTTGATAGGAAGGTTTTGGGGTTAGGTATGTTGCAGTAAGGCCCTTGTTTCATTCTCTAACATTTACTGAACCTCAGTGTGAGCTCTGGACTGTGTCTAACATACTGTTCCATTCATTGTTTCATTATATTTCATGAACATTCTTTGAACCTCTGTTTCTTTATCTTTAGAATAAGATTGAGAATTATAATGTATTCCTCATTGCTGATTGGTAGATGTTGGCATCAATGTGATATATCATGAACACGAAAAAAATTTCTAAACTAAAAACCCTGTACAAGTGATTGCAAAATCCAAAGTTAAGTGATAAAAATAATATTGACCTGGTTTATGTAACCAGGACATTTACATCTTGCATAACTAGAAATCCACCAGGGCAGGCTCCAGGTGTGAAACAGAACAGAGATTTTAGAATATCATCAAAGAGCAAGATTCTTATTTTCTTTCCAATCTTCTATACTTAGTATTGGCTTGATCTAAGGCTAGTTTCCCATATGATGTTAAAATAATTTGCAGAAGAAGTTGTGACCAAAAGCTTCTTCTTTTTGTATGTCTAGCCAGAGAGATAGAGAAACCTCTTTGCCAGGATCGTATGTACACACTTTTCTTTAGTTTAATTAGGCCAACTTACGTCTCAAAAGCATCACTGGATGGAAAAGAATTACTGTAAGAATACCATTTACTGATGAACTTGGAATCTCTAGAGTTAGGTCACTTCATCTGAGTCTCATAGGGAAAGGAGCCATTTGTACAAAATTGGAACTCTATTTGGAAGAACACAAACAAATTCTGGTAGTCAGCAAACAAGTCCACACTGCCTCCTTTTCTACACTTTCTCTGTGTTTGTTCCTCAAAAAGGCAGAATAGTTGCTAATATGAGTGGATAGAGTCCAGGATATTTATTGCTCCCTTTTAGTAATGAATTGCTTTACTTTTTCATAGATAGGAAGTCAGATAGTTGCAACTTTTATTTGTTTGTTTTAATTTCTGCCTCAACTCTGTGTTAGATTTTCTATAAAGATGGCCATAAAGTTTCTTCCTGTCATTGCTCTTTGTATGCATGTTCCTTACAATGTGTCTTTGCTGCTCCTTCCATTAAGGGGTAGAATATTTTTCTCAATCCTATGACTCTGGGCTTGCTTTAGAGGTTGCTTAAACCAATAAACTGCAGTAAAAGGGATGTTGTGAAGCTTTTCAGCCTAACTCTCAGAAGACATTATAGCTTCTGTTCTTGCTTGATACACTGCATCTATCATTTAAAAAAGCCTGGCCAACCTCCCTGAGGATGACACACCACATGGAATGAGAGGTCAAGCCAACAACCGGCATGAATAAATATATACCTGTTATCTCAAGCCACTACATTTGGATTGGTTTGTTACACAATCTGGGGGTCTGGTTATCCAAGAGAGGCTAATAATATGTATCCTTACATCGAAGTTCAAAGTATATTATACTTATATGTTTGCTTATATTTTTAAAAAGGAATAAACAATAGTTTTAAAAAAAATTAAGGAGTAGAAAGGGAATAGAGCAGAGGGGATGAAGACAGAATCTAGTCCTCCTTATTTGTTGATTTGTCTGTGGAATCATGTAAGTATTATACATAATTGTATTTTAAAAGCAATTCTAAACATCAAATCCAAAAAACAAATTAAAAAATTTCTATTCAAAGTGACAAAATGCAGTGATTTGACTGTACATCACTGCAGGAAAAGATAATTGCAATACAACAAAGACAATAAATTTAAAATACACCTTGGACTTGATATCTTAGGAAAAATAATTATTCTCATCTACCATTTGGCTATAATCTATCTTTTTCAATCTTTATATTTTTAAGTCATTTTACAAATAATTTACAGAAGTGAGAATGACAGAATAATAAAAAATAACATTATTAGAAATTTTAATAAGGCTTTAAATGTAGCAAATCGCTTTGTATTAAGTAAATTTTGGCATACAAACATATTGAAAAATATGAGAATGCTGTCATATGGCCTTTAAACAAGAAGAGATAGTCCAGATCCTTGTCACAAAACATTAATATGTGAAGTACTGTCGAATGTCTGCTGTCCTTTCCTATCTTTAGAAATATAGTGTTTACACAGGAATTCTTGAGTCTGAGAAATTTATCTAGAATATTGTCATCAAAGGCTCAGTCTGAAATTCCACATATGCAATCAATTTTACTATCATAATTAGACTCTGTAGTGCAGCTGTTCCTTTGCATTCATCTAATAATTGAGAAGCATTTTCCTTTATCAGTTTTCTTTTCTTTGTCTTTATGGGAAAAATAGAAAATTCAGTATTCTCAATTGTGTTTATTGAAAGCTAAAAGCAGACTATGAAAATAAGTTCTCTAGTCTTCTTTTAAAATGTCTTGAAAGGAGATGCAATACTTTGGGCAATCAAGGGTGATGTAATGATTTATTCATTCTTGTGTCATTTTTCTAGTCTTATCCATAATATTTTTAAATTTTTGTTGCATAATTGAGAATAATTAATGATCAACATGAGTAATGATAAAATAATTACTAGGATGGTGAAATAGAAAAGTGTTTTAAAATATAGAAAAAATAACATCACTAGGATAGATCAATAGGATCTAACATTAAAAATAAAATCAATGGTATCTGACAATGTATCTTGGATTTATAAAAGAATCCAATAGATCTATGTCATCACTGCAAAATAAAATGAATTTTTTTCTTTTTTTAAAACTAAATTTCCTTTCTCTTTTCTCCCTAGTAGATTATTTCAAGGATCCTGTTAATTGAATGAATTCCTCAATGAACAATAAACACTTCAGTCTTTATTCCTCCGTTTAATACCTATATTCCCCTTTGTTTGCAAGTAACTGTATTTTACAAAGGTAAGATTTGACAAAGAAATAGGATGAGGATTTTATTGGATTTGAATGTCTAGCAAAGGATTTTGTGTTAGCTTGTGCATCTGCCTTCAAATCAGAATGACTTCATGGGAAGCAATTTAAAATCCTAACATTAAAAGTTCTATTTAAAATACTCCCATCATTTACCTGTAAAAAATGTAACCTTCACCCTTATTAGGAAGGTGGATTAGGAACTCAGAGTTCCCCTTCGTTTTAGTCAAGTACTAAAGTAATACAGCCAGGCATTTAGCCATGGAAAGCTCCGTTATGTGGGACTAATTAGGAAAAGCAATTATTTATTTTTCTTCATTAAAAAACACATATATATGTGAATAGCCTCCTTGAAGACTGGAGAGTTTGAAGGACTTTTTTTATTTGAATGAGAAGAGGTAGAGTTTAATTTCTTAGAGCAGCTATTCTAGATTGGTTTTGTGTTTAATGGAATGAGCTGATTGAGTG
>RJWJ010034818.1:0-17020 GCA_004363605.1 Indri indri | reverse complement strand
TCTTTATAAATAGCTTTATACGCTATGTAAAATACTTGTATTTTTTCCTAGCTTTAATGGGAAGCCCCCAGAAGATTTTAAGCAGGAGAGTAACATGATCTGATCTGTGTGGTGGTGTGGTTTATAGTAAGGACTAAGGGTTGAAGCAGTGAGACTAGTTTGGAGATTATTTTAATGGGCCCAGGTGAAAGGCTATATTGATTTGGTCTAGGGTGCAAGCACTGAAGTTGGAGAGGGATGTTTAGAATTAAGCTACTGTTTGACTTGTTGTCTGGAAGCTTGCCAACTCTTACTCAATAGCCAACATGAATTTCTAACAGCTGGACTATCTCTGGCTCAAACACCTACAATCCCTGGTTAGTGTGGCCCTATCTAAAAAGAGACACTGTCTGTTTATGAGGGAATCTAGGCCATTCTGCCATTTTTCTGCTCCAGTATTACTATACACTGCAAGATCACTTTCAAGAAATGAGAGTGCCCTTGAAAGTATCTTTTGTAATCAAAAATGCTAATTTATTTTCATTAATTTCTCTTCCTTTCTTTTAAGATACACTTAGGATTAATAAAATAAATTACAAGATACAGTGACTTGAATCCTGGGATGCTTAAGGAATTAGCTGAAACAAAACCCTCTGAAAACTCTGAGAGGCTTGCCGAGGGGCCCATGATATCAGATGCCATAAACCAGGCAGCATACATTCATACCGAGAAATACAAGAATAATAGGAGGATTAATTTTCAAAGTCTGAGAGGGATTACAGGGTAGTGGGGGAAAATCAAAGCGACTCTTAAAAAGAACTAATCTTGTCAAACTAATCTAACTTTTTTCAACAACAGCATGAAAGTTATAATGTGGCTTGGCACTTATTGTACTTTTGATTAGGCATTTGAATGGCATTTTCCTCAACAGTCTGGGCAAAGTGACTTTGAACATTTTCTCCTTTGGGGATACCTCAATTGGGAGGAGGCTTAGCCTCACAGTGTTACTGATGAGTCCAATTACCAGATGGGGAGGTTTGGTCCTGAATAAATGGAGAGCAAAACATCCATATCGAGGATCCATTTTGTAAGAGCAGGGTATGCCAGTCTGAACTGTGAGCATCTGTGAGTGCTGAATATCACTAAGGCAATGGGAAGCAGAGAGGGAGGCCATGACAGGGTCCTAGAGCACACCGGTCATTCCTTGTGCTATACTGAATGTCGAAACCTGGGCCCAGGGTGTTAGGTGTGTGGGAAATAGGAAGTCAAGGGCTGAAGATTTGGTACTCCTCAGTTTTGGCCTGTCTAAAGGAGCACAAAACAATGTCCTGAAGAATCAGATGTACAGAAGGTAGGTTGGAACTTGGGGTGATCTTGACAGATGTATAAGATATCTTAGTCCATTCAGTCTGCTATAACAAAATACCTTTGACTTAATAATTTACAAACAACAGAAATTTATTACTCACAGTTCTAGAGGCTGGGAAGTCCAAGATCAAGGTGCCAGCAGATTCTGTGTCTGGTGACACAGAATGGATAGTGTCTTCTATTTGTCCTCACAAGGCAGAAGGGCAAGGCAGCTCTCTGGGGCCACACACGAGGGTGGCGCTCTCATGACCTAATTACTTTCCAAAGCTTTGCCTTCTAATACCATCCCCTTGGTGATTAGGTTTTAACATATTAATTTTAAGGAGACATAAACCATTCAGACCACACCATGAGGCAAACTTTTTGCCCCCAGTGTAGTAATTAATTAATCACTAACAAAGTCGGGCAGGATAACAAACTACCTTAATAAACAAGAGTCACTTGGAATTAAATTAACTGTATCTCATTAGGTACAAAGAATTAAAGAACAAAAGATTTTTAATAGTTTGTACTCTATAACAGGGTAAAAGGAGGGAGAATACTGCCCCCTTCGTTTGTTCATCTCATCCTTTTCATGGTGTAAGTTTAAATTTGTACTTATGATTAAAATACCTGGTTTAAGTCATCTTTAGAACAATATTATATAATCTGCAAGATAAACATATTTTTCATAAAAATTAAAGACCTTTAGGGGAATAAATTAAGTAATAATGACTATAATTTATTGAACATTTATTATGTGCTGGGCCCTATGTTAAATATGTCTTGTTCATTATCTAATTTAATCTTTGTTCCCTTGACTTAAGAATATGGAAACCAAGGCTCAGAAAGGGTCTATAACATACCCAAATTCCCAGAGTTAGTAAATGGCTCTTGCTGGATGAATTCTACCACTAGTTTACTCACGCACTAGAAGGGAAAAAGGAAAGCCATCTCCTTCGAATACTGTGAACAATTTTGAAAGTTATACTTGTCTCTCCTGTTCTTTTAAGGACAGGACACTTTCAATGTCTGAGATTTTTTTTTTCTTTAGGACAGAGGTAGCTTATGGCAGATATGATATTTTCAGCTCATTTTGAAATATGGTTTAGCTGTTATGGTCCAGATTTTTAGAGGGAGTCAGAGGCCTACGGTTAAAAGTTGTCTGAACTGTGAAAATGTGTAAGGATAATTTTGCAGGACAGTTCTTCAGGTGACCTTGAAATGATGCCATTCTCTCCCCCTTCTCACTTGCCGTTCTCAAAAATAGCTGTTGAAGCATGGTACTGGCATAAGAACAGAGGCATAGACCAATGGAACAGAACTGAGAACCCAGATATAAAACCATCCTCATATAGCCATCTGATCTTTGACAAAGCAGACAAAAACATACATTTGGGAAAAGAATCTCTATGCAATAAATGGTGCTGGGAAAATTGGATAGCCACACGTAGAAGACCGAAACAGGATCCATGCCTCTCACCACTCACAAAAATCAACTCACGGTGGATAACAGACTTAAATCTAAGGTATGAAACCATAAGAATTCTAGAAGAAAATGTTGGAAAAACTCTTACAGACATAAGCCTGGGCAAAGAATTTATGAAGAGGAAGGCCCCAAAAGCAGTCACAGCAACACAAAAATAAATAAATAGGACCTGATTAAATTAAAAAGCTTTTGCACAGCCAGAGAAGCTATCACTAGAGTAAACAGACAACCTACAGAATGGGGGAAAATATTTGCAAGCTATACATCCAATAAAGGGCTGATAACTAGAATCTATATAGAACTCAGGAAAATCAGCAAGAAAAAAAATCAAACAACCCCATTAAAAAGTGGGCAACATACATGAGCAGAAACCTTTCAAAAGAAGATAGACTAATGGCCAACAAACATGAAAAAATGCTCAACATCTCTAATCATCAGGGAAATGCAAATCAAAACCACAATGAGATATCACGTATTTCCAGTGAGAATGGCTTTTATCAAAAAGTGCTAAAACAACAAATGTTGGCATGGATGCGGAGAGATGGGAACACTTAAACACTGCTAGTGGGACTGCAAACCAGTACAACCTCTATGGAAAGTAGTATGGAGATACCTCAAAGAACTAAAAGTAGAACTACCATTTGTTCCAGCAATCCCACTACTGGGTATTTACCCAAAGGAAAAAAAAGACATTGCATAAAAAAGACATCTGTACTAGAATATTTATAGCAGCACAATTCACAGTTGCAAAGATATGAAAACAACTCAAGTGCCCATCAATACATGAGTGGATTAATAAGATGTGGTATATGTATACCATGGAGTACTACTCGGCCATAAAAAAGATGAATACCTATTATATCATCCTGGATGGAGCTGGACCAATTCTTCTAAATGAAATATCTCAAGAATTGAAAAACAAGCACCACATGTGCTCACCATCAAATTGGTACTGATTGATCAACCCTAACGTGCACATTTGGGAAGTAACATTCACAAGGTATTGGACAGGTGGAGGGGAGAGAAGGGGATGGGTAAATCCACACCTACTGGATGTGGTGTGCACTGTCTGGGGTATGGGTGCACTTGTTGGGCGGTGCAAAGGCAATTTATGTAACCAAAGTATTTGTATACCCGTAATACTCAGGAAAAAAAATAGCTGTTGAATGTGCTAGGAATGCAATATCCTGAGATAAGGAGGAATTAGCTGGAACAGCCTGGACTCTGCTCTGGTCCCTCATAGAAACAAGATGTCCTTCAATGCTTTAGCCTAGTGAATTATGATGTCCCTGGATAAAAATATCTAGAGCAATCAGACTGCTTTCTGGAGTCCCTCAGCTGCGATGCAAGTGGGGCACATATATGCAAAACTCTGTCCACCCTGGGCAGCTTTTCTGAGGCTTGGAGGACTGGATCTCTCTGAATCCTAGGCTTTTGTTGTCCCTTGATGCCTATCGGTAATAAACCCACTTCATGTAACTCGTGTGTGGGTGTTCTGTCTCACCAGACTCAGACAAGTTGGTAACCAGTGCACGGTGAGCTTATTTCACAAATTTCTGCAGCCTGTGTCTCTTTCACCCCATTCTGCCAGCTCCTGTCCATCCCCCCAGAGCAGCCCTCATTGGTCCATCTCCTGCAAGGCTGTTATAAGGAAGCACTGGCTGCTTATTGGCATAGTTATTTCCTCCCAAGATGTACAATTGTTGTTGTTACTTCATTGCTTTATCTTTTTGCTGGAGACAAGGTTTTTTAGTCCTTAGGAATCCAAATATTCTTTTATGTAGGTTTTACTGAACAATACAGAGTTATCTTTTATTTTTGTTATCATCTATCTTTTATCTTAAAAACTTTATTTTAAACAAATTCAGACTTAGTTTAAAATATATCAGCACCAGTTATTAGCTCTAAATATGGTCATTGTGATTTTACTCTCTGCAACAGATGCCTACCCACTTCCTGCCCTCAAACCTGGGGAGATGATTCTAACAAATTTTTCCAAAACAGGGTCCCCTCTGCTTTTCAACATTCTACCCTTAGTAAGTGGTTATGGTTGCAAAGAGAGCTTTAAGAATTCTCTTTCAAGTAGCAGAGCTGGAGTTTGAACTTGGTGCAGCTAATGTCGAAGCCCATATTCTTAAGCATTATCCTCTTCTGCCTCCCAGTGTGATGCCTCTTCACCAGGCTCCTTAGAGTTTAGATTTTAGAACTAGGAGTCAAAGCTTTTACTCACTAAATATAAGTAGAACTAAATAAAAAAAATTATATGAATGTTTACACTTATAAAGCCTTTATTTAAATTTATGATCGTATTTGCACACATATACACGTAGATAGTCAAATGCAGAAGTTCTCTCCCTCTGTGCCCTGACAATATAAATTGTATGTATATGTGTGTGTGTGTGTGTGTGTGTGTGTGTTAGAGAGAGAGAGAGAGAGAGAGACAGAGAGAGAGACAGAGAGAGAGAGAGAGAGACAGAGAGAGAGTTAACTAGTAAAATCATTACCTAGCAGGACTTTGGAAAACAACAAAATTTTATTTGTAAAGATGCAGTTATACAGTTAGAAAGATTTGTTTAACGAATCAGGGATTTGTCCAAAGTTGACAGTATCTTTTTAGTTTTTTTTTGTGAGTATCCTTAGGTGAAATTGAGGAAGTTTGTTTTTGTGGAATCTCAAGATTTTAGTTCTCATCTGGCTATGCCAGCAACTAGCTGGATGACTTTAGGTGAATCATTTTACCTTTATATAGGACAGGAAATTTTGAGAGTTGTAGTACAGTACTTTGAGGATGACTTTGATCTCTAAACACCCATAGATTTGTGAAAATAATTATCTCTACTCTAAAACATATAAAGAAAGTCTTCTTTTTAAAGAAACCTATTAGGATAGGAGCACACTAACATTTATTGACTTACTGCAACAAAGGAGAATACCACACAGAACAACTTTGAAATAGCAGTATGTTAGGGAAGTAATGCTTTTTTGTTGCTTATGGGTTGAGCTCAGAAGTTCTTAGGGTAGAATATTAGAAGTGAGTGAGTGTTTGAATTGCTTGATTTCTAAAGGCAAGGGTCTATGTCAGTGAGGAAAAGGACAAAGAAAGAAGTATTATGTGAACTATAAGATGCTCTGTGGTTTTACCATAAAATCCAGGGATGCCATTGCTCCCATTCTCACCTATTGTACTGTATTATTCTGGGTTCTCCAGAGAAACAGTTGGCAAGCTGGAGACCTAGGAGACCTGATTGTATAGTTCCAGTCTGATTCTGAGTCCTCATCTGAAAGCAGGAGGAGACTCATGTTCCCGCTTGAAGACAATCAGAGAGAGAGGATTCTCTCCTGTTCACCTTTTGGGTCTGTTTGAACCTTCAAAGGATTGACTGAGGCCCACCCACATTAGAGGATCTGCTTTTCTCAGTTTACCAATTCATATGTTAATCTCATCTGGAAACACCCTCACAGACTCACCCAGAATGTTTAACCAAATATCTGGAAACTCTGTGACCTAGACAAGTTGCCCCATAAAATTAATCATCCCACATACCATTTTTTAATTAACTACACATTTCTCTGTGACTTCTTGAAGACATGAATGGTTACTTGCTAATGACTATGATTCAACACAGAATAAAGGATCTGACCTATCTGTAGTAGGTGCTTAATACATGTTTGTTAAAAAGTGAATGAATGAATGGAAGACGTCAAAAGTGGTCTAGTATAGATTAGGTTGTAAATGGGTAACTGTGGGAGCTGGGTAGAGGTTGATTTTTCTGCCTCCTAGCAACTCGATTTCATTATCTTTCAAGGGAGAGAAAACCTTTCAAAACTGCTCCATTTACTGTTGCTTATTTGAATAGATTTGACATTCCAAAACTGATATTCCTTAATAGCTGTGATTAACGTATCTAAATACTTCACCAATGACTTCTGAAGCATTTTTCTTTTGTTTGAAGTTTTATTATAATTTAGAATGGTAGTTTTGAGGAGCCAGGTTGGTACTTTTATTCCTTTTCTTCTTGCTAATTGAAACATCATTGAGTAAATGGATATTCCAGAAATGGGGATATCTTCTCCCAAGGTCAAGAATCAGTTCAAAGTTTCTATAATTGAGAAAACATAACTTGAAATATTTATGGTTTTAAAAATCCTGGTATGTACCATAGAAAACAAAGTCTACTCCAGGTCTACTATTAAACATAAATTGAGTTTAATTTACTTGGCCAAGCTTTTCCTTAGACAACCTACAGAAGGAAATTTCAGATTAGCCCAGATCTTGTCACAAGTGTTCAATTAAAAGTCTGAGTTAATAAAGTTGTCTTAACTGATCTGACAGAACTAGCAATGTGACCTTATCACCCAGCTACTCCTCTCTGATCCTGAATTTAAATTTCTCCAAAGGACAAATAGTAACTAGCAAATTCCTGTTTTTTTTTTAAATAACATATCACATTCACAGTTATAACATTCAATGACCCAGCTCACAACTTTATCCACCAATCTTGAGTATGTTCTGGAGCTAGTTAAATTAACTTAGCTATCAAAATGCTAAGCTTGATAGCTCATTTATCTTTCTGTCTCACAATTCGACATTACAATACAGTGGTGATTGATCTTGCATCTTCCAGGTACCATATAGTATAAAAACTAAGAGAAGATTAATTAAAAGCTGTCTTACCCAGACAGGTTTTTAAATAAGTTTTAGATTTACACTATATATCAGCTGAAGCAGAAAGAGATTCTAATACCAGGATCTCTGTAATGCCAACTGGATTTTTCTTTTATGTAGAATATGTATGCAGTGGTCCTGTTGACCATTATTATTCTTTCGCATGTGTTGAATACCAAAATGAGTCAGAAAGTCCGTGCAAAAATGTTCTCTAGTTGTCTCCATTCTAACTCGGCATAACATACATACACATAGAGAACATGTTGTTGCACAAATATGCATCATCACAGTCAACACTACTTAAAAGTTAATTCTATATTTTTTCTTTGAATTGGGAAGTTTGAGAGATTTTGAGTAGATGTAGAGGAAAATAATGTCCAAACCCAGGACTGAAAAGAAGGAAAAACTCAAATTTGTATACTTTATGGAGAATCTTTTATGAATTGGTGAAAGGTATCTGTGCAAATAATAATAACTGTAGCTACCATTTAGTGAATTACTGTGTCACATGACTCATTTACATTATCTCCAATCTTTACAATGTTACAATATTAAAAGGTTAAGTGTTCTTATGCCCATTTTAACAGATGAGGAAACCAGTGTCCTGAAGTGTTAAGTTCCCTGGCTAAAACCCAGTTGCTAGTAATCAGGAGTTGGGATTTACATTTTAGGTTCCTTTACTTGGTTCCGAAGCCCCTGCACCATGTTGCCTTCCACCTCCCTGCGGAACAGCAAGCACGCTCTCATATACACCGTAGAGAATTTTTGAAAACCAATAAAATGTTTGATTCATTATAGGCTGCTCAAGCTTATGCTTATAAGAATTTGTTTATAAGAGATTATTTCTTTAATGGGATATGCCACATGTGCAAATCAATTTTCCTCTAGGGTCACCGAGGGGGTTCATTGTGGACTTTAGACCCCAAATTATTTAATAATCTTAGTGGGTGGAATTTTCTGGTTTTCATCTAAATGTTTAAGTTCTTTAACAAGAACATTGCCAAGTTCTATTTTTTCCACATTTAAAACAAATAATTGAGCTGTCCTTGCAAAACTTTAAGCTTGCAATCCTAAAGATTATCATAGACTAACTATAAAGGAAATACTATTTTATAGTCATTTCTCTCCTTTGCAATCATAAAGCACTCATCATTTACCATAAATGGTTGTGCTTACAATATCTGTAGGTTTTGATTTTTTAGAAGGAGGGGAAAAAGGGAAGTCTTCTTTAGTTTTTATCCAGAAGGAAAGGAAAAGAAAAGAAAATGCATTGAATTCCTAATGCATAGTAAGCAATGTTGCTGACACTCTAATTAATGTCAAATAACTAACTCAATTTATCAAACATGTACTGAGTATCTTCTGAATTTCAGATGCTGTGCTAGGCACTTTTGTGAACACAAAAATGTTTAAGATATAGTTCTTTTCATGAAGGATCTCCCTGTATAGCATGAGAATAAAATTATATCCATACACAAAACAAATCAGTAAAATGATCACTTAAGGACATGATTTATGAGAAAATAATTTTCTTCGGTAACCTAGACATTTGCCTTATTGGCTGATTTTTCAAGTTAGAGTTTGCATGGATTTCTGTGAGAGATAGTGAGTCTTTCCTTCCCACCCCCAGGAGGATTTCTCCTTAGAGACAATACTCACCAAAGTCCATGCTGTACCACAGGAGCAGGAACAACTACAGGTTGTTCTCTGAGATAAGAAAACAGTCCCTGAGTTTCCTGTTTAGACAGAGGACTGCAGGTACAGCTATCCCTACCCACAAGATTGCTGTCCCCTAGTTGTTCAATCAAACACTAATGTAGGTAGTGCTGTGAAGGGATTTTGCAGACGTGAGTGAAGTCCCAGGTCAGTTAACCTCAAGGTACAGAGATTATCTGGGTAGGCCTGACGCAATCAGGTAAGACCTGCACAAGTACAACATTTTCTCTGGCTAGTAGCAATGGAGGAAGTCAGAGAGATGTAAGTAAAAGGATTTGGTGCACTGTTGCTGGGTGGAAGATGGAAAGAGCCATGTGGCAAAGAATGGAGATGGCTCTAGAAGCTGTGAACAGCCTCCAGCTGACAACCAGCAAGGAAATGGGGAGCTCTGTATTACAATTCCAAGGAACTGGATTCTGCCAATAACATGAAAGCTTGGAAGCAGTCTTTTTCCAGTGTCCTGGTAAGAGCCCAGCTCAACTGATACATTGAATTCAGTCTTGTGATAGCCTAAGCAGAGAACCTAGTGGAGCCCACCTGGATTTCTGATGTATTGAACTGAGAGCTAATAAATGGGCATTGCTTTAAGTCCCTAGGTTTGTGGTAATTTGTTACACAGCAATAGAAAACTGATACACCATCAAAGCCCATGGAGGGGCGAACAGAGAGGAGACCTCTGTGCATCTGCACTTAGGAACTATTTATTCTCTGATGAATGGGAAAATTGAAGCCTCATTATATGTGCTGGTCAACATGGAGTAAAAGAAAGATCCTAAACTTTGGAGGTCTCACAACCTGGATTTAAGTCCTGGCTCTGACTTCTACCTGGGACAACTCCCTTGTCTTTTTGGTTGCATTTGCAAAATAGGCTTAATCTCATTTATGGAGCAGAGGCATCAGACAGATGAAATGAGTTAATAATATGTAAAATATACTAAGTGGTCAATGGAAGTAATATTATTGTTATTTTGTTCAATACCTGATTTCTAGCATTTCTTTTTAAATTATAGAGATTTGTGGGGAAGCTCCTCATCAACATACTGATAGCTAAAGTAGTGACCTCATACATTAACCTTCTTAGACTTAGTGGGAATAGGTGGCCAAGGTAACTTCTTTAAAATTTCCCCAAACAACAATAAACTCCATCCATTTTCCTGTTGTTGAGGATGTTTCTTGTAACTATTTGAATCGTGGTTATTTACTAGGTGCTGGTAGTCAGGGTTTTGTATTGTTTCTGAATTCACTTTTGAATTTGTCCCTGGTGGGTGGTGATGAGAGTTTATAAAGTGCATATTTGTAGAAAGAACTGCTCCTTGAATTACCATAATCAGCAGGTGTCAGTAGAATATATCTCAACACAACTTGAAAACTGAGGAAGAATACTGCAGGAAAATTTTTGTCCATCCCTACTCTGGAAATTCCCTAAGCTGTGGTCCTAAATGTGTAATCCTAGTACTCATTTGTAATATAAAATCTTGGGCCCCACTCCAGACCTGCTAAGTTAGAAATTCTGGGTTAGGGCCCAGCAATCTGTGTTTTAAAAACACCTTTTTGTGATGCATCTCAGGTGTGAGAACCACTGCCTTAAGAAATTGGGGTAACTCCTTGCATCTCCTGGAAATTTGGAGGGGAATTTTCCCTTTTGCAAAATGAAGAACATAACCACAGAGAATTAATGAGAAAGATTATGAATGATCCAATTCTATAAGAGAGTGAACACAATCTCAGTTGATATGTCTCCTAAATTTTTCATGTATATTAAAATTTTATAAAATGAATCACTGTGCAAATGTATAAAGAAACTGGTTTTTTAAGGAAAAAAAATTAGGTGGCAAATTCTTTTGTAAAGTTAAAACTGATTTATCTGTTTTGTAAGCAGATTTTTATGTATTGAATTTTCTTAGGAGAAGGAAGATTGTATCTGGTAGTTTTATGCATTAGAAATGCTTCTGAAGAAGTATTTGATTAGTTGATGTGGGAGTCAAAATATGCTAGGTTGTAGAAAACTGAAAAAAATTACCATTTTTTACTATAAATGCTTTTAAAATGGAATTCGATACTCTTTCCATAAGTTTAAGTTTCAAGGCCTTTTGTTTTTTCTTTTTTCCCTGAAGGTGGTGCAAAGAAGGGTGAAGCAGCGTGGTGTACCGGTAAGTATTAACATGTGTCAGTGTACTTGGCTTTCCCAGTTATCAGCTGTCTGACCTTGGGCACTTTCCTTATTCCTGGATATTAAGAAGCAGATTGTAGCCTAGCTTCTCTAGCTCACTGTTTCTCAAACTTGAGTGTGCATCAAAATCTCCTGGAGAGCTGGTTAAAACACAGATTGTCTGGGGGTGGGGCCTGAGAATAGATGTAGCAGTCCTTTGCTAGTGTCTCTGCATTAGCTAATAGTTCAATTTTCGGTTGGGCTGGGGAGAGCAACCCAGGTGGCTCTGTTTCATGATCCACCTATAGGAATATAGCAGGAGGCTCAGTTGCAAATTGCTTTAAGGAACCACTTAATACAGACATCTTTGTGGTCAAGAAAGAGGCTGTGCCTTACTTCTGAATGAGAGCAGGTGATACAAGGAAGAGGTTCTATGTATTACTTTGTCCTCCAAGGTCCCATGGATTAAATGCATGCAGAGTAATCTTTCTAACATTATTGCAGTGTAAAAGGTTTGTGTCTTTAAAAAAGATATGTAATTGTTTCAACAAATCTATTGACAATACTGTATAATACAATAATTTCTAAAAATTGACTTACACATTGTAATTGAACATTTAAGAATTATTTTGTTTTGAAAAATCCTAATTTATTGAATTTAAATTACCAAGAAAAAAATAGAGAAGTAGAGTAAAGGTATCTGCTCCTAGATAAAAAGCAAATAGAGATTTTTAGGCATTGTAATATAAAAATGTAGCTTCTGTGTCTAGGGTTCTATCTGCTATACCCTTTTTATCTCTCACAATATAGTATCAAGTATACTAATAAGCAATTATAGCAGCTAACATTGATTACTTACTATGTACCAGGTACTGTTGTAAGCACCTTATTAATTTATTTAACCTTTTATTGTATAATTTTGTTTTCTTCATTTTTGACAAAAAATGAATATGTTTATGGTGTATAACATGATGTTTTGAAATATGCACACATTATGGAATGTCTAAATCAAGCTAATTAACATTTGCATTACCCCAAATACTCACCATTTCTTGTATAATTCATTTAATCTTTACGAGAACTCTTCTATGTAAGTACTAGTATTACTGCTGAGGCAAGTGGGCTTGAGTTATTTGCTAAGGATCGCAGAGGTGGTAAATGACAAAGCCATGGTTCAAGTTCAGGTGTCTTTCTTGAGAGCTCAGGTTTAAACCCCTGTGCTACATTGGCTCTTAGAACAGAATGGTTTCTGGTCTGGTTTTCAGTACTGAGTCTATCTCCAGGGGACCAGGGCAACTTACACAAAGCCCAGTTTTCCTGGCCTGTGCGCACACATCAAACCTTTCCCATAGCACCCCTACCTACCAACTAACAATATCTAACATCTGTACTGTACTTATCACATTATCTTATTTAACTGACTTTTTTTTGCCTTGGAACTTTTTTTCCCTATTGGGAAACTCTTCACCCCAAATCTGTGTGTAAACCATGCCTCCTGCCCCAATGGGGTCCAGGGCAAAAACAAAGGAGCCATTATCTCCTATCTTTCTCTGCTACCCTTGGAGCCTTCTCACTTTACCCTTGCTGTTACCCACTGCATTATTCTACTGTTTACCAGATTCTCTTGTAACCACGTCAGAGCAATCTGGTTCAACTTTTCTGTAACAAAGTTGTGAGTTATTTTGCAGTTGCCATGGACTCCCAGGTTGAAAGTCACATAACCTGAGCATGCCCAAATGAACCAAGCATGCAACCCCAGACAGAACCTAAGCACTCAGACTGAGGAATAGGGACTGCATTAAGAGGCAGACATGGCATGGAAGGATCCAGGATCAAATCAGATCAAACCCTGATGTCATCCCATGCCATGGTCCAGTCAGAGCACACTGCCTGGCCTTACCTCATTGCAAGATCCAATCATATCATGCCTCATTATCATACACTTATAAAACCTGACCCAGCCCCTCAGCTCAGGTAGACAGATTTGAGTGTTTCCTCCTGTGTCCTTGCCACTTGACTTGCAATAAAGTTCATTTCTCGGAAGGCGATGTCATGGTATTTTCTTCTATGCACATCAGGCAGTGAGCCCATTGACACTCAGTAATATTTTTTCTGGGTCTTCACTGCCTATTTCCAACTTCCATGCTGGCCTTTTAGACATGAAGATTAAAGTCAGCTCCCCTCGTCTGCCTCTTGGTCTTTGGTAAAGACTTTGTTTGGATTTACCTGCTGTCTCTTCTCATTCTGGGCCATTTCAGGTCAATTTCCACATTGGACCCAATTCTGGTCTATCATGGTCCCACACGAGCAGGGAGGAGGGCAATGAGATGGAAACTTAGAGTCTCATTCAAACAAAGTTTTTAATAACATCACCTCCTTTACGTGAGCATTTTAATGGTGGCTTTGCCGTGATCCATTCATTTATTTCAGGCAGAAAACAGGCTTTAGTAAGATCCAGTTATAGGCATGTTTCCCAGTGCCCTGCAATTCACACCTATTCCAGCATGTGTTAGGTGTGGCTGAGGCTGACTCCTGTTATATATATATATTTTTAATTAATGGAAAGTGGAAACAATCTAACATTACAATTTAAATTGTGTTTTATTGAATTAATTTTTCCTGTAGCAGTTCTCTGACAGATGGATCAACACTGGCCTAGCAGAGACATAGCAGCCTTTTCTAAAACCCTTCAAGTCAGATGCTCACAAACCCTGGAAAACCAAACGATTGACAAATTACATCCAAAGTTCCAATCTCCTTTGTTTGTTCAGGTCATTCAGGATATCATTATCATGTTAATGGATTTTCTTATTTCTATTTGCAGGTCTTTTTGTATGCACATTGTAATCTGATTTGAAAGGAAGGGGGACGAAGCCTTCCTTCATTTTCATCTTTTCTGAAAGCTCAGCTCTGTGTGTTGAGTTAACAGATTTATTGGCTATCATGAAAAAGATGCCCTTCACATTTTCAATTCTCGTGCCCCTAATTTTCTGACTTCTATTTTTTTAATTCTTATTTTATCAATTGGCTGGTACTTATCCATGTTACGGTATGAGCTTAGGCTAGAAGATTCCATAGGTCCCCTGTAGTCAAAGTGAGGTAGGAAGTGAAAGCTAAACCCTGGTTGCTGAGTGTTTAGAGGTAACTCAGGCAAAAGACACCTTTAATTTTAACTGTATTTAAACGTGTGCCTCCTCACTCCATCAGAGCAGTTAAATTGACTGTAAGCATAGTCCCAGGTTCACTGCAAAACAACTTAATTCTTCATTTGATTTTACCCAGAGAGAACGTTTTTATAGCATCGTGATTCAGGGATGATAATTTCATTCGCAAATGGTGTGTTTTAAGCAGTAAACAAATATTACTTTTTAGACCCCAAAGATAAGTTTAGGCGAAGCTCAAATCATGTGGTGGTAAATCTAGGGCCCAATTTCAAACAGGTTGACTGTGTTTCTTTATGGTGCAATATGACTGTGTCAGGATGTGCAAATTTTATCCCGTGCTAGCAATGATAAGAAGGAGCAACAACCTTAACAAGAGTTGATCAAAGGTCCCTATCAAATACTGTGTCTGCAGTCTTGGAGAATTACAGCTAATATAACAGATCTTATGGAAAATCTTTTTATTTCTATGAATTTCGCTAAATCAGAGAATTTCCTTGCTACTTGATTTGGTTCCCTTCCTCCCATAAGTAATTATTCTTTATTTAAGTGACAGAATCACTTTATTTTTGCATTTTTCATCTTTATATAGACCTTGGCAAAGATTAATCTGTCCAGAATATTCTGGATACCTGGCACCTGTGTTTCAGGATTGTAAATGGGTCATAGCAGGTAGTTTGCCTTTCTCTTGCCTTCTAAATTTATTCGAATGTAAATTTTGTAACAAAAGGGTGTCTCCTAGCACCTTTTCAGACTGAAGACAATGAGAACTGTGCTCAGAGTTGCTGCTTATCCACCAATAAACTCGCTATTGCCCTCTTGGAGTTTAGGGAATTCCTGATACTGTGTGGGAAAAAAGTGCAATAAAAAAAATTCATCCATTGTTAATTCCTCCTCTTGGGCATTTTCTTCATGTACTCGTGTCTCTCCTCTCATAGCCTGTAATCTCTTTCCTCTTCCCTTTCTTTACTTATTTGATAACCTCTTTGATTTTCCTTTTTTAAAAACTACTTCCTTTCTGTATACTTTTCCTGTCCCTTTTAAGTTAGTGCCTCTTTTCTTTGGGCCCCAACTTCCATCTCCACCTTCCCCGCTTTCTCTTAAAAAGTAGAAATGGTTTTACTTTTGTGGACTGGAGTGAACTGGATTGATTTTAAGGCTTCACTTAAAATCGATGCCCTGCCCCTGCCCAACAAGCAGATAAATCTACTGCCATTGGACCAGCCTATTATTATTCTTTATGTGTGCATCCCACATAAACTAAATCGTGTGTGCGTACACACACGTGTGTGTATGTGTGTGTGCTGAAGGAATAGAGAGCAAGGAGGGAAAGTAGCTTGACAACACCATATCCTCAGGGGCACCAAATAAATGGGTCAGAGTCATTGGGGTAATTACTGGCCCTAGTGTAACATGTTTATTTTGCTCTTGGGGTAAATGGTGTTTAAAGAAAAACCTTGGATGAACTGAATTTAACAGTTTAATTGAGCAAAGAATGATTTGCAAATGAGGCAGCCTCCAGAATCAGAATAGGTTTAGAGTGATTCTAGGGCTACCACACGGTCAGATAACATTTATGGTCAGAAAAAGGAAAGTGAGGAACAGAAACATCTGGATTGATCATAGCCTGGCGTTTGCCTTGTTTGAATACAGTTTGAACAGCTGGCTGCCTGTGATTGGCTGAAACTTGGCTGTTCTGATTGGCTGAGACTCGGGTACTTGTTACAAGAGTAGGTTATAATCTACTTACATGTCAAATTAGGTTACAGTTTACTCTGTATGAAAACACCTTTAGGCCAAACTTAAAATGCATAGGGAGCCAGCTCTAGGCCAGACTTAATAGATGTAACAATGGCAATGGGAAGGCACTTCAGCCTTTTCTTTGTATGTTCTCTGCTTTCCATTTTTATCTATCTACTTATTCCTAATCAAGCCATGGGGACGCCTCACTTAAAAGCAGGGGCTGAGCCTTTGGGTAATGCTGCAGTTTGTGTGCTTCTGACGGTACTAGAGGCAGAGAGGGTTGGGTAACTGACATCCTTAGATGTCACACTTAACAGCTTTATCTCCTGAGGATTTCCTTTTCCGAGGTGGCCCAACCCTGCCACTTTCCTTCCCTTTTCCTTTGCTCCACAATTTCTCTGTCTCTCACATACAGTTTCACTCTTATGTCCTTATAGAATTTGAAGGAAAAATACAGGTAATTTAGAACTTCATTTTAGAGATGAGAATATTGACTTATGTAAAGGTCAGGTAAATTATTCAAGGCTATTTAGGAAATTGGTAATAATTATGGGGAATATATTTTCGACTCTAAAACAGACCCATAATCTAACAATAGTGATTATAATAATAGCAGCAATGTGAACAACAACAATCACTGATGTTAATTGAACATCCACATTGCCAAGCATTGTGCTGGGTACATTTCATCTTATGTGATCTTCTCAGCAACCCTCAATGTGGTAGGTTATTATTTTTTATTCTAATTTTATAGATAATGGAGGCTCAAA
>RJWJ010034817.1:0-16677 GCA_004363605.1 Indri indri | reverse complement strand
CCTTTCTGGTCCAGGATGCAATACACAATCACACACAGTATTCATTTGTTATGCCTCTTGTCTTAGTCATTGTCTGTTGCTATAACTGCATACCTGAGACTGGGTAGTTTATTTAAAGAGGAAATTTATTTCTTATGTTTCTGGAGGTTAAGAAGTCCAAGGTCAAGGGGCTGTACTGGTGAGGGCCTTTTTGCTGGTGGGGATGCTCTGCAGAGTCCTGAGGTGGCACAAGGCATCCCATGCCAAGAGGGCTGAGTGTGCTAATGTGCTAGCTCAGGTCTCTCTTTCTTCTCTCATAAAGACACTAATGCCTGACCATTACAACTTCATCTAATCTTACTTACCTACCAAAGGGCCCACCTCTCAAATACCGTCGTCAGATTTTCTACCCTTAATATTATTCCAAAGGGGATTAAGGTTCAATGTGAGTTTCCAAGGGAGCAAACACTCACAACAGAGCACCTCTTCAATCCCTTCAATCTGTAACAGTTCCCCACTCTTCACTTGTTTTCCACCATCTTGATATGTTTGAAGAATATTGGCCAATTGCTTTGCAGAAAGTCCCTTAATTTGGGTTTGTCTGAGGTTTTCTTATGCTTGGGTTTGGGGTACACATGTCTGGCAGCAACACCACTGAAGTGATGCTGTGTTCTTGGTGATTCCCAGCAGGTGCCACACAGGGCGCACCTGACCCAAATGGTGCTGTTAGCTTCCATCACTGGGTTAAGATGGTTTCTGCCAGGTTTCTCTGTAAAGTTAGTAAGTATTTTGTTAGCAATTAGTAAGAATTTTATAGGGATATACTGTAAGACCATATAAATATTCCAATCCTCATCAAATTCTCACCCATTAGTTACATCATCTGTTGATGATGCTTGGCTGAATCCATGATTGCTATCATGGTGGCCAAATGGTGATTTTCTAACTTTCTCATTTCTTCTATAATTAGAAAATTTAGTTGGCTTTCTACTACAAAAGAGAAAACTTTTCTTTCTCCTCCATTTATCTATTCATTTATTTATATGAACATGGACTCATGAATTCCTATTGTATTCAATAGGTTGCAATAAATTAGGATGATTATTTATTTTGATTCTCCAATTGGCTCAGATTTGACCAATGAGAACCTTTTCAAGCTGGTTGGGATATTTGACTTTTCAGAAGCTGTTTTTTCATTCAAATATGTCTCCAAGTAGTAAGAGTAAGGCTTTAAAAGAAAATGAATTAGAAAGTGCCAGGTGATGGTGAGCAGGTTAGCCTTTACCGAATTAGTGCTTCCAAACTATTCAAACTTTTCACAACTTCTTCTCCCTTCCCTGTCCTAAGATGGAATTAAATTCTGGAGTTCAGAGGGACCTTAGAGATCATTAGGCCCATGGTACCCAAACACTGGTGTGTGCCTGGGGCTGTGTGACTGCAAACTCTAGAGAAGTGGTTTAACAGAACAGACACCCCTACCCCACCCAGAGTGATTCTCATTCAAAGGGCAGACCTAGTGGGGTGGGCCTTTTGTGTGTTTATGAAGCCTCCCAGGTGATTCCTGTGCTCAGCCAGTCCCCACCCTACCCCCGTACACACATAATTTTTTTTTTTTTTTTTTTACACATGAGGAACCAGTGACCCAGAGATGGAAATTCACGTGCCCTGGGTCACCCTGTCAGTGTCAGAATTGGGAGTCTTCCTGGCCAGTTAACACCTGCTTTTTTTTTTTTTTTTTTTTTTGAGACAGGGTCTTCCTGTGTTGCCCATGCTAGAGTGCAGCGATGCAGTGACATCATCATAGCTCACTGCAACCTCAAACTCCTGGGCTCAAGTGATCCTCCTGCCTCAGCCTCTCAAGTAGTTGGGACTACAGGCAAGTGCCACCATGCCTGGTTAATTTTTCTATGTTTTGTAGAGACGGGGTCTCGAAATCCTGACCTCAAGAGATCCTCCCACTTTGGCCTCCCAAAGTGCTAGCATTATAGGCGTGAGCCATTGCACCAGGCCGACATCTGCTTTTTGCCCTCATTATGTTATCACCTTCCAGTTCTTTGAAACCTCTGAAGCTTTTGGGCCCTTACGACTGTTCTCATGCAGTGAGAATGAGGAATTTACCCACAGAATAGACAATGCTAAAGTCAGATGTTTGTAAACTGGGAACTGTCTCACTTATTTACTTGACACTTACATGCAATGTAGTTAGTTTATTTTACGCTGATCCCCAGAGTTTCATTACTTTAAACTGAAAATAGTAATACTCACTTCACGCAGTCATTAGGAGCATTAATTTTAGAGATACCATAAGGGAAGGCCTGCCACTTTTTCTAGCTAAATATGCATTTACTCCCCCACCCACAGATACACACACACTCTCCACTAGTGTCACTTAAGGAAGTACATTCTGCTACCACTTCTATCTCCCTTCCCTACTGACCCCTTACTGAGAACATCAGCAATATGCCCTTTCACCAAACAGGGCAAGACAGGATAAATGGATGCCATTGCACCATACACACATGTCCCCCTGCAACCTTCTGAGCTGTGGCTGCCACCCCACCCCATGGGTTTATAGGAATTTGACTATTAAACAAACTAACCCTTAAACATGCAAACTGTGTAATTCATGATTTCCACCCAATAACAGTGCAGCCACACCACCTTACAAAAACCATCCACTATTTTAAAGGCTTTGTAGCACTGCAGTGAAGGAGGGGGAACATCTTCTAAACATGCTCATGAATGTGGATAACCACGATACAGTGCAGGGTGCTCAAGATCTGAAGTAATCCGCTGTTCAATTTTTCATTAGGTGGGTCACTTGTTGAGCTTCAGCTCCTTCCCGATACCTTCCATTCCTTCTCTTCCTTAAGGAGTCTGCAGGGCAGGGCAGCATTGGGGGCTAGGCCTCCTGAACACCTAGCAGAATTCCATTTCTCCACCCTTCTGTCATCCTACTTGCCAAGGCCTAGGCCTCCAGAGGAGGATGGGCTCTCCTGATGCTATGAGAGTAGGTGAAGCTAAGAAGTGGTTTGGGGTGAGGATAAGCAGGCCGTAGAGGCGGAGAATGACTGCTAAGTCTGTGTGACACCAGACTAGACAGAGCTTCTTAAGCTACCTACTGGGGATGGAGTAATGCAGTGACTCCTGTGTTTCTGAGTAACTTTAACAAAAGAGCTTAGCATCACCTTTAATTAAAAACACATCTATATTTGGCCTATGCATGCATAAGGCACCACAATAAGTCAACACTTAAGGGGCTTGTAGTGATTTGAAAATAAGTCCATAAATTATTTGAAATTCCTCTCTTCGATGCAGCCTAATTCCTCTCCCCTGAGTATAGGCTCTTTGGAGTGATTCGCTTCTAATCAATGAAATGTAGTGAAAATGATGGAACACGACTTCCAAGGATAGGTTATAAAAGACATTGAGCTTTTGTCTTGCTGTCTCTTTTGGATCAGGTACTCTCCAGCAAGCCAGCTGCCACGTCATGAGGACACTCAAGCAGCCCTATGGAGAAGCCCCATGGGGAGGAACAGAGGCCTCTTTCCCCGCCATGTGAGTGAGCCATCCTGGAAGCAGATCCTCTGGCCCCAGTCAAGCCAACCGCAATGACTGCAGCCTCATGAGAAACCCACGCAGGAACCACCTAGCAGAGCCACTCCTGAATTCCCGACCCACAAACATTGTAAGATAATAAACATGTGATGTTTAAGCCACTAAGTTCTGTGCTATTTTGTTACATAGCACAGATGACTAATACAGGACTCTCAATCTTTTCCATAGCAACCATGACAAAAGGTACCGTGGGCTCCACTGAGCACTCCCATGGCGGGGCACTTGCTGCCTCACAGGGCAGCCCAGCCTGCTGCTTGGCCACCCTGTTCTCAGGTGCTGCTCTCCCCGAGCTGGTTTTGGCTTCCCCGTCACTTCCACCCCTGGTTCAAGGTGTGTCTTGTGAAGCAAAGGTGAATCCTCGCTCCTCCATACGACTGCCCTTCAGATACACGAGTTAGTGATTATGCCTGCCGCCTGCATTCTCTTCCATCGGCTAAAGGAGTGAGAAGGGGAGGCCATACATTTTCAGGGGCTCAGGAAGAGAGACAGTCTGTCTATAGGGAAAAAACCCAACTGTTTATTCTCTCTTCTACACTCTGACAACACTTCTGGTCATCAATATATGTGGGGTTTTCCCCCACACTAAGTAATTCTCTAATGCTCTGCAGACACTGAGTGTCCTACAGTCTAATTCAATTCTGACAGAAGCCAGAGTTAGTGCAGACCCCACAGGTTAAGGGCTCTGCCCCACGAGACTGCTCCCTACTTCAAACACCAATTGCAAGTAGCAGGTCCCCAGGTTACCCACAACTTCGACTGTCCAATTTGGCTATACGATGAAGGTTCTCACAACTGCCTCCTTGGTTTCCATCATTTGCTACAATGGCTCACAGAACTCAGAGAAGCACTTTAATTCCTTTTACCCATTTATTACCAGGTACACAAGTCAGGAACAGTCAAATCGAAGAGCTGCAAAGGGCAAGGCGGCGGGAAGCAGCACAGTTTCCATGCCGTCTCCGGGTATGTACCCTCCATGCACCTGCACACGTTCAGCAACCTGGGAGCTCTCCAAGCCCTGTCCTTTTGAATTTTTATGAAGGCTTCATTACTTAGACATGGGTAATTAAATCATTGGCCACTAGTGATTAGTTCAACCTTCAGCTCTCTTTCCCTTCCCTGGAGGTTGATGGGATAGGGTAGGACTGAAAATTCCAAACTTCTAATCACATGGTTGGCTCCCCTGGCAACCAGCCCCCATCCTGAGGCTGTCCAGGAGCCCCCAGCCCTCTGTCTTCTCGCTGGCATACAGAAAGACAATTATCACTTCAGAGATACCAAGGGTTTTAGGAGCTGTGTGCTAGGAACCAGGGGCAGAGACGAAACATGTATTTCTTGTTATATCACAATATCATAGTCTGCTATTAGGCCACATTCCTTCATGCACCAATCCAAGAAAGACTGAATTCTGAGAGGCCTCGAAAAATGGTGGCACCAGTCCTGAACCACTAGATAATAATAGCAGTAATAATAATAATTAGCACTGACTTAGCACTTAAACTGTGTGCAAGTGTGTTTTATATGTGCTAATGCATTTAATCCTGACAGTGGCTCACAATTATCACTCCTTTTCACAGATGAGGAAACCACAGCACAAAAAGGTTATAACTTGTCTAAGGCCACACAGCCAGGAAACAATGGAGCAGGATTTAAAGCTAGGCAGCCTGACTTCAGAATCTATACTCCTAACTACAACTTGGTTCTGCCCTCTTGCAGCTCTAGGATGAGCCCAGCTCATCCTAGAGCTGCATCGAAAGCTGGTATAGAAACAAGAATAGCTACCATTTATTGGGCATCTGCTATGAGTCAGAACCTGGGTTGAGCATTTTGTACCTGCTAGAAAAGTTAAGGAAAAGTCAGTGGAACTATTAATTCAACATTTATATATCAAAAACAGACACTTTGCTGATCCTGATGGGGACATAGCAGTGACACAGGCTTGGGTCTTGCCCTCAAGAAATTTTTAGTCCTGGAGGAACAAACTATGCACATAAATAAGTATACTTTGAGGCAGATAGTAAGAGTTGCCCTCTTGGAGAGGAATAGAGCAATGTCGTGGTCTAAATGTTTGTGTCCCCCACCCCCAAATTCAAATGTTGAAATTCTAACTCCCAAGGTGATCATATTAGGAGGTGGAGCCTTTGGGAGGTGATTAGGTCATGAGAGGAGAGATCCCATGAATGGGATTAGTGCTCTTATAAAATATGCCCAAGGGAGCTCATTTGCCCAGTCCACATGTAAGAATGCAGCAAAAAGTCACCATCTAACAACCAGATAGCAGGTCTCACCAGATGCTGAATTTGTCGGCACCTCGATCTTGGACTTCCCAGCCTCCAGAACTGTGAAAAATAAACTTCTGTTGTTTATTAGCCACCCACTCGGTGGTATTTGGTTGTAGCAGCCTGAAAGGACTGAGAAAATCAGAGCATACAGAGGGAGATAGGGGTATGGTGGTACCTGAGTAGGTTTCTTCTTTCTCTCTCTCTCTCTCTTTTTAAATACCCACCCAAAATGTCACTGAGTAGGCTTCTTTAATAGGCAGCAATTGGAGCTGGTTGTTGACGGATGATATGGTGGGGGAAGGCAGAGTTGAGAGAAGGGCATTCTAGGGGGAGAGATAGCACGGGTTAAGATGAGAATAATGAGGCTTCACTCTAACTGAAGACAGAACAATGGGATAGAAAGATGAAAACAATGTAAACAATGTACTGGGGTGTTTTTAGTCTAATTCCATGTTTAAGCTGTGATTTTATAAGGACCCACGGTCTTAAGGATGCTGTTAGTTTGTGATTTCAGCAAATTCATCCCAGGCTGGAAAGGCAGAGGCCCTGTGAGGCCTTCATCTGCAGCAAATAAAAACTGTCAGACCCTCAGAGCCCCCAGGACTCTCATTTATCATGGTGAGAAATATTGGTATTTATAAACTCTTCTGCCTGGTAAAATTTCTTGTTATTATGCACAGCCCCCGTCCCCCCACCCCATGTTTTCATTTGGAAAATAAAACTGGCAGCCAACAGAGCTTCACACTTCTTACAGACCTGTTGGATAAACACACGTAAATACTCACGGCAATTATTTTATACCTAATGAATGGAGGGTGGAAGGCACAATAGGAGATTCGAGAGTTGTTTTGCTGGGATTCTCTCTCCCCTGGGCCTGGCAGCTATGAGCAAGACATGAATGACCCTACCTACTTCCAGCATGTGATGTGTCTATATGCACCGGGGGCAAAGTCATGACTCCGGTCCCCAGGTGGGGGGAAGCCCTTTCCAAGGGGTGGGGCATACTTTTAGACACTTGCCAGTTTTGAGATCTCAGAGAAGAGGCAGATTCTGATGTTGTAAGGCCTGGTGCATGCACAATTTGGTAATCTTTTAAGAAAAAGAATAACTCAGAGTTGAACCCGATGTTCACGAAAAACAAAAACAAAAACAAAAACAAACAGAAAAGAAAAAGAATACAAAATTATGACTACAAGGTGAGATTTGAAAGTCACTATTTAGAATGATTAAAGAAAGGACAATAAATTCTAAATCTTAAAAATGCTGACAGATAACATAAATATCACAAAATTCATAAAAATAGCATATTTTATTAACTGGCTGACATGTGACTAAATATTTTATTCCTACTTTTTTGGGCCACACACTCTCTAGAGCAGTTTTTTAAATGGCAACAATTTTGTAATAGTTCTTCATAGAGAAGACAAGCCAGTCTTGTCTCTAGCATGTTTGTTTGAAATTTTTTTCTTATTTATTGATTGTTTCAAAAGGTTTCTTTCAGCTTTATGACTCATTATTGAAAATGCCATGTAAATGTTTAGGATTGTTGTAAATTTGGGGAAGACTTTTAACAAAATTTTCTTCCTTTATGGTTGCAAGACTTCAGAGCATATCAAGCTTTCTTCTGTAGTTTTCTTCTTAAACACTCTTTGAATTGAGAATTACTCACTGAGTCATTAGCGAGTTAGTCATCCATGTCTTCACTGTGGAGATATATCATGAGCTGTATGTTATGCTTATAAGTGTCAGTTTTCACATTAAAGCAGTGAGAAATGTAAATCTTTCTTCAATGTGTTCATGCGATTCACTTCTTTTCATTAACAGAATTATCAAAGAATCCAAGAGTCTATTCACTATCATTCAAGTGGAAAGTTATCTCTTCCTGTTACTGAATTACTGCTTTTCATGTGATTAAATATTTTTTGGTTGTAATTCTATCCTTTAAGCCAGAATAATTTCTATTTATTTCATTTCTTTTCTTTTTTGCTTCATTAGCTTTTTTCTGAATTTTCTCTCAGTTCCTGAATAGATATATTTAAAGATGATAAGAGAATATACCCTTCATATATGCCAAAATTGGGAGTCTGTACTCTTTTATTTCTTTTATTGAAATGTTCCAAAAATATCTTTCCAAATTGAACTAAAATGGTTTGTTCAGCTTTATGAACTTTTAAGTAAACACCTTGCTTCTTATTTGTGTTCAAATTTCTCTTCTGAGTCTTCAAAAATAAATTTTTACAATCTTTTAAAGATTGCTGCATTCATGTGTCAACCCTTGAACATATTTATAATGATAGACAAAGCACTGTCTAAGTACTTCAAGTGCTGGGTGCTGTAAGACCCTTTCATGTTGAAGCGAAACCTCTGGTCCTGCACGTTTTGGACAGAAGTATTCCTGGAAGCCATTTCTAAAACAGACGAGTGACAATAACTCATTTATATATGGAAGTGATAGTGATTTCAAATCACACAATTATATTCCAATAAATATAAATTAATATGTCTTCAACTGAACTTCCCCTTAACCAGATGACCAAAATGCTCGTGGGCACCACAACGCTTACTGACATGAGGGGGATACAAGGAAGGAGAAGTTGCAAAGGAAAGAAACAATGGTTTCAACCAATTGCAATAAATAGTGTTTATTTTTCAGGAAGTGCTTGAAAAATGATGGGGGACAACTTGAAAGAGCTCCCAATGGACAAATCTGGGATAATTTGAGCAATGAGAGCAATGGATTGTAACCCATAAGCAATATTCATGAGTTCATAGGGATATAAAGAAAATAATTGATTAAATAAACAGATGGGATTATATCAAAAAGACACCTGCAATCGTATGTTTATCACCACACAATTCACAATTGCAAACATATGGAATCAACCTAAATGCCTATCAACCAAGGAGTAGACAAAGAAAATGTGATATATACATATACACACACACACACACACACACACACACAGACATATGTATATATTTATACACTGTGGAATAGTTCTTAGCCATAAAAAAGAATGAAATAGGCTGGGTGCAGTTGCTCATACCTATAATCCCAGCACTTTGGGAGGCTGAGGTGGGAGAATCGCTTGAGGCCAGGAGTTCGAGACCAGTCTGAGAAACATAGTGAGACCCTGTCTCTAAAAAACAGAAAGAATGAAATAATGTCTTTTGCAGCCACTTGGATGGAACTGGAGGCCATTTTCCTAAGTGAAGTATTAAATAACTCAGGAATGGAAGTAACTCAGGAATGCATGTTCTTACTTATAAGTGGGAGCTGTGCTACAGGTATGCAGGTACATATAGAGTGGTACAATGGACATTGGAGACTCATAAAAGGAAACAGTGGGAGGGGGTGAGGGACGAAAAACTATCTATTGGGTGCAATGTACACTATTTGGGTGATGGGTATGCTAAAAACCCAGACAACTCTGCTATAAAATTTATCCATGTAACCAAAAACCACTTGTACTCCTAAATCTACCCCAAAAAAAAAAAAAATGAGGAAGAAGAGAAGAGAATCTTTTCCTTATAGAGTATTTCCAACTAATAAATGTAGAGGAAATATGGAAATGGAAAAATCACCATTAGACAAATACCACAGTAATAATTATTGTTGGCAGCAATCATCAATGGATGCTAAAATCAGTGGGTAAATTATGATGATAAATAGGATATTTGTATAGTAGCATCATACCTCTTCATCAAATACTTATTAATTACTAGGGGGAAATTTTAATTTTATAGAAGAGAAACCTGGAGATACCATCTTAACCAAGTAGTCAAAGTTAACATCACCAGTAATGACACATATTGACATCTTGTACCACCTGATATAATGCCTGAGAAGGATGTAACATCACAGTCATGTGAGTGAAATATTTAGGGGTCCAGTGGTTTTGGGCATGAAGGAACATCCCCTGGAAATAAAAGACAAATTATTGCATCTCACACCTCCCACACCTGAGAAAGAAGCCCAATGCCTGGTAGGTTTCTTCTGGTTCTGGAGGCAGTATTTAGTGATATTGTTCTAACCCATTTACCAGGTAACATGCAAGGCTGTCAGCTTTGAGTCATAGCAGGTATAGGGAGCAATGCAAAATTTCATACTCCTTAGGCCAAATGATTGAGAAGATCCTATCAGTAATAGTTATCTGTGGTGGAAGAAGACACCACATGGAGCTTATGGCAAACCCCAGTAAGAGCATAAAGCAGACCATCAAGTTCTGGTGAAAGGCCACGCCATCAGCAGAGGAGACCTATACACCATTGGAAAAAAGCACCTGGTGTGACACTTCCCTGACAGAGATGGAGCATCTGACAAGTGACCATGTGGCCAAAACAATCCATCGTGTGCCAAGTGGCTTCCAACCTACCACACCACAAAGTTGGCAGGCCCAACAGCAACTGTGCTATTGGAAGCAGGACATCTGGGACCAGGTGTGTGCGGGGCCAGAGGGTGAATGTAAGCTGTGCTAGTAGATGGCTCAGACCACCATGGCATCCACCACTGTTGTACCAATGTCTCTCTCTTAGATAAAACTTGTGGCCACATGGCGGGGGTCGGGGAGGGGCGGCGCTTACAGCCAAGCAATAAAGAAGGAAAAAGGCTGAGACTGGTTCAAGGTTTGGGGGTGCTGGCCAAAAATGGATTGCTATATCACTACCGTCCCACTCAGGGTGGTCTTGAAAAACAATGGCAAGGGGAAATCCTCTCATGGATCAGAGCACATCCACTTGGTGTGGGAAAAGAAGTGGCCTCATATAGGAACATATAACTCGGGGCTATGGGAAATGACTAGGCCAACTGGCCAGGGGCCTGAAAGGAGAAAAAGTTTAAGACTGGGGACTGGGGGAAGAGCATGTAGATGGACTACGGGAGTGGCCATATGGAATGAAGACTTTGGCACTGCTTGTTAATGCCCACCAGAGAGCACTTACCATGGAAGAGGCACTAAGCTCTGTGAAGATGGGGCTCCATCTTCAATCAAAGACCATCATAGGAGTTGGTATCCCCAATAGGCAGAATACATGGGTCCAGGAACCAAGGGGTGGAGGCAGGAAAGACCCTGCATACCACTATTCCTAGGGGCCCATTTGGCAATTAATGCTTCTCATCACTGTAACATTAGGCTCTGTGGGTCCAGAGGTCCCGGTTCCTGGAGGGAAACACTTCCACCAGGGGCCACAGTGAGTGTCCCATTAAACTTTAGGCCTTGGCTGCTGCCTAGTCACGTTGAATTCCTTGTGCCAAAAGACTAGAAGGCAAAGGAAGGAGACTGCTTGCTAGCAAGGGTGATTGACCCTTGCTGTCAGGAGGAGATAGGGCTGCTGTTACACAGTGAAGGCTGCCCCAAGTGATCTGTGGGGGCTTTTCTCCTGCCTACTTTTGATCGTAAATTGGCAAGTGTAGCATACATGGCCTGAGAACAGCAAAATGACCAGACACTCAAGGATGATGGTTTGGGTCATCCTACCACATTAGACACTTTGACGAGCAAAGTCAACAGTGAGAAGAATGGACAATGGGCAATGGTGGCCTTGAGGCCACCTGCAGGCACTCAGGTTATAGACCATCCCTCTAGTCTTTCTCTTGTAAATGGTAAGGAGACCAACTGGAATCCCAGAAGAGCTGTTCCCAGATGGGAAAAGCCAATAGATTTGATGAGTGTAAGCTGTGGACTGTTGTGGCTGCTCTAGTGTGTCACCCAGATCTCTCCTTCTCGGCCCAGTGCCCTCCTTCCTTTAGCTGCCATGAGTATTGGTTGGTGACTGCTCATATCTGAGCCCTTCTAGGAATTGTCCCTCACCAAAGGGATCTTCTGGTCCAAAAGCCTGGGGCTCCTTGCCTCCATTTGGGACAATTTGGAAGGACCATCTCAGCTCCAGGGCACCCTGTAGAATTGGTGGAGGCCTCTGTTGCATCTGCATCACAGCTCAGCTCTTCTTTCTGCTCACTCCTGTACCCTCATGCCCTTACAGGTGGCGTTCCCAAGAGCAAGCTCCAACACACCTCCTGCACACAGATACCTGCCTCAGAGTATCTTTTCCAGGGAACCTGACTCTAAGACTCCAGAATTTCCTGCATGCTCTTGATATGAGTAGGGGTGTTTGCCCCCAACACAATGGTTCAACTACTGTAGATGAGGGAGGAGAATGTCAAGCAGAGCTCCTACTACCTGGACATCTTGGGTGAGCAAGAAATAAATTTTGTGGTTTAAGCCACTGAGATTTGGTGGTTGTATATTACCCATCCTGACTGATCAGAATCAACACAATCATTCTACCTTTAAAAACTTATAGATTCTAGTTCTAGTTCAGAGGTCGCTGAGGCCAAATCTCAACATATGAGGCAAGTGTGGGTTTGCATTTACAGCTGACAAATTGGAATCAAGCTGGAAAGAGTCAAATGGAGTCAAACAGGCTAAGTGCCATCACTGGAGCTTTTCTTGAGCCTGACTGAGAGTTGTAGGATGGAACTGGGTTGCTCAGGGTGGTTGTTGGACAAATCTGGAACATGAGGATGAATTACCAGTCAGAAGGTCATGGTTAGAACTGGTTGGCCAACTTATGTGTGGTTTTAGGTCTCTGCCAAGAGCTTCTTGCAGGCAATCCAGATGAGTCTGCAAGTGAGACGAAGTGAGTCATCAATGCCTGTATCAATGAGAAAAATAAAGATTAACAATTTGGCGTTGTGTTCTATGCCTTTTTTCAATGGAAAGCATGGATCCAAGACAAATACCTCCGCACTACAAAGTGCATTCTTAGACATCTAACAGCACTTGTTAAGGCCCCTTACAAGGAGGTTTAAGCAATGATTTCTGCTGGTGAAACTTGACTAGGCAGGAGGCTTTACATCACGGCCCTGTCTGTCCACATGGCGGGGTAGAATTTCTTGAGCCTGTGAATGATTTCTTGACACCCTTGATGGTGGCCTGTGATATAACACAATGTTATCTGGCTCAGATGTGAGGCTGGTCATAGCTGCTAAGAAAGAAACTAGAGTCTTCCCCATTAATATTTCATGACAGTCAAGTTTCGGGAATTTGTTTGTTTTAGACTTAATCAACCTAAGAGCCATAGGCAGTGCATCTGGCCTCTTCAGTCCAGTTTCTGCACAAATCTTGGGCAGTTTGTTATTTTGAATCCCACTTTGATCTTTTGTTACCTCTGCTAACTGACAATGTGGACTTTTTTGTTTTGTTTTGTTTTATTTTTTTTTTTGAGACAGAGTCTTGCTCTGTTGCCCGGGCTAGAGTGCCGTGGCGTCAGCCTAGCTCACAGCAACCTCAAACTCCTGGGCTCAAGCAATCCTTCTGCCTCAGCCTCCTGAGTAGCTGGGACTACAGGCATGCACCACCATGCCCGGATAATTTTTTTATATATATATTTTTAGTTGTCCAGATCATTTCTTTCTATTTTTTAGTAGAGACAGGGTCTCGCTCTTTCTCAGGCTGGTCTCGAACTCCTGACCTTGAGCGATCCACCTGCCTCGGCCTCCCAGAGTGCTAGGATTACAGGCATGAGCCACTGGGCCTGGCCGACAATGTGGACTTTGACAGCATTAATAACTCTGTAGGCTTTACAACTTTAAGACTGGACCTGTAAGATGCATGTTCCTGTGGTCGTAGAGTATTTTAAACCTGGGAATGAGGTTTTGTAGAGGTCTTTTGCCGATCACCACTGTGTCAGCCTTGGCACATAGATACGCTTCTACCCATCTGGAAGAGACACATAAATTACCAAAACATGTCCATACGAATAGCATTTTCTTTATCTGGATAAATTTAGCTTGAATATTAATTACAAATAGCCCCCAAGGAACGGAATAAACTGCTTTCCTTTTCTTGACAGTTCCTCCTTGCTCCCTCCTTAATTGTGAGTCTGAGAAATAGGTCAGCTCTTGTTATACAGTTTGGCCAGACTAGAACATTTTGGAACATAGCAGTCAAGTTTCCTGTTTCCTAACATCCCCTCTTTACCTGTATGGATTGTGTCAAGGGCTACATGAGCAAGGTGAGGAGGCAATTCCTTTCACACCAGACCAGGTATGGGTACGAAAGACATACTGCCATCTCCAAAGCTTCTGATGTGAGGCTGAGGCCTTGTCCAAAATTGCTGTCTAAGGAGACTGCTCAGTCGATGGCGGAAGAAGACAGATGCAGTCCAAGAAGAGCCAATGCCCTTAGCTGTGCTGTTAACCAAAGCAAACATCTTTTTAGGTAACATCGAGTCGCTAGAAAGTTTAATTCCTCTAGAAATTCCTCCATCATCATAAACTGCCCACAGACACAATGAGTCAGACTTTAAAGAACTAAGTACACTTAGTTCAGGTAAGGGCAGCATGTTCGCCCCCCAGGAGGCAAAGCACTGCTGTTGCGACTTCCTGTGGAGAACAGATTGCACCCCAGAGATTCATCCCTTTCTTTCCCCCCTCTTTTTTTTTGAGACAGAGTCTTACTCTGTTGCCTGGGATAGACTGCCGTGGTGTCAGCCTAGCTCACAGCAACCTCAAACTCCCGGGCTCAAGCAATCCTGCTGCCTCAGCCTCCCGAGTAGCTGGGACTACAGGCATGCACCACCATGCCCGGCTAATTTTTCTATATATATATTTTTAGTTGTCCAGATAATTTCTTTCTATTATTTTAGTAGAGACGGGGTCTCGCTCTTGTTCAGGCTGGTCTTGAACTCCTGAGCTCAAATGATCCGCCTGCCTCGGCCTCCCACAGTGCTAAGATTACAGGTGTGAGCCACTGCGCCTGGCCTATTTCCCCCCCTCTTAACCCACGACTGCCTTACGGTGTAGGCACTGTGCTATGCCTGTCACAACACAGTAACACTGTATGGTAGTATTAGCTCCGTTTTGCAGATAAGAGAAATCACAGCACCTGAGAGGCTGTGTGAGTTGCACTGGCTGAGCCTGCGTCTGAGCCGAGGTCCATCTGCCTCCAAAGCCCTTGCACTTCACCTCTGCTGCAGCACTTCCCTTCCCTGCAAATGGCCCCCTCTTTGCAGTACTAGCTTAAGCAGGAGACTCTTGCTGATCAACCTGGGTGTCTAGGGATTACAGCAGCAAAAAATCACTTATTCACTCATTCCTCAATTCATTCATTTAACAAATATTTATTGAGCTGTTATTATGTCCTAGACACTGAGTTACGTGCTGAAATAGAGAGGTAAATAAGACAGATGGTCCACTGAGGAAATGAAATCCTAAACAAGTAAACACACAAATTAACATATCACTACAAACTGTGATAAGTGATTTTTTTCAGTGAATTACCGTCTGCAGCAGCAATATCAGAAAAGCAATTTCAGTTATGTGGTTTGTGAATCGCAACTGAAAGAAGTTCTAGGGTAGCACTGTTCAAAAGAAATATAAAGCAAACCACATAAATCAGTGTAGTAGCCACATTAGAACAAATAAAAACAAACAGGTGAAATTAATAATATATTTAACCCACTATATCCAAAATGTGATTTCAACAAATATCTCACTATTAATGAGATGTTTTACATTCTCGTATTCAGAGTAAGTCTTTAAAATCCAGTGTCTATTTTAAGCTTACAGCACATCTCAATTCAAACCAGTCTCATCTCAAGTGCTTGGTAGCCACGCGTCACAGTGGTGCTGTTCTGCACAGCACATCTCAGTGGATACAGGTAATGCAACTCTTGCTGTAAGTCAGTGGTTTGCAACCTTGGCTGACATGGGATTACCAACCCTCCAATCATAGATCCTCTTCAATTGATGTGCAGGGAGTGGGGTGAGGGCACTTGGAGAAAGGGGATTGACTAGATGTCAACACATTTTATAGCTCCTCAGGTGATCTGAATGTGTAGTGAGGGCTGACAACTACTGCTTCAAGCAACAGCAGTTTTGTACCCAAAGTCTTCAAAATAAGGTGACAAATGTGAAGCCCCTCTACCCTAGCCCCAGCTGATAACCTGCTCACCTGCTTCCCTCACCCCTGTAAGGTCAGTCCTGGCCCCAGGCTCTGGGCCCACGACTTCAGACTGGGAAGCCGGGCTCCCCCCGACCCCCCGCGGCTGTGCTGACTCATCATCCATACCTTGGCTGCTGGTGTCACTCTGACCTTGTGGCTCTGGCTCTGACAAATCTGATTCTACTTTCATTGTTGGATTGTGCCGGTGTCTAAGCCTCTGTTGTCTCTCTTCTGGAAAACTGCCCAGTGTCTCTAGCCTTGGACTTCCCTTGTTTTTGTTAGTTCTCTTCCCTGTCCCCTGCTGTCCTGTCCGCTTGCCTTCTCTGAGAATACCTGTTGTGAGACTCTCCCTTTCTCTCACCTGTTGGACAGCTATCACCTCTTACCAGGTCCTACTGATGCTGCAGACTCACTGCTCCCCTTATCTGCTCCTTGCCAGGCCCCAGGTTCTCTGGATACTGGGTCCCTCCAGCCTGGCTGTTCTCTCCATCCCCTCCCACCTTCCCCCAGCACCTGCTCCACCTTCTCTCTTGCTGCTTAACCCTTCCCTGCCCAGTTCACTTCAGAGCATCTTCAGCCCGAGCTCCGTTAGCATCCAATCATAATGGCTCATTAATCTCTATATATAGGTACCTCAACCTGCCCAGGAAACCAGAAGCTTTGTTTGTTTCTATTTTTATCCCTCTCTCCTTAACTTTATTTTGTATTTTACTTCCTTTTGTTAGTCTCATCTCCAGTTGCTTCTCCTGCTCTAGGCCTGCCATCCCCAGAGGAAGAGATGGAAAGCCTAATAAACAGTGCGGCAAGCCTGTCCCCCACACCAGCCATGAGGAGGCTCTTCTGCGTGAGGGGGC